>UCOK01006611.1:0-28964 GCA_900474325.1 Synergus umbraculus
ATATATATATATATATATATATTATCGTTCTATTCACCCCACTCAATACAAAATATATATTTTTGCAGATGAAGATCTACAAGCAGAAATATTACTTGCCGCGAAGCAACAAGATCCGACAATGATCTCAGGTTAATAACGCTACCTTTCTAAATATTCAGCAACTCCTGCATTTTTTTCATATAAATTAAATCACCTGATTTTTTGCAGAAAGTTATCAATATATTGCCTGTCTCGGACTCAATATATCCTTTTTTATATCCTTTTCTAATCGCAGATATACTTACGATAAAACTTGATACCTGTTTTATATTTTGTTGAGATTGATATTTTTTATTTAAAGATGAATCATTTATTTATGTGTTTATAAAAATGTACCAATTCAAAACATTTATTCTGCATCGCTAAAAATAGGTGTAGGAGACCGATTGATTCCCCACACGTCAGACAGAATTTTCATCGATTTCACCTGCGATGAGCGGAGGGCTATTTATGATTATATCGTTGCCAACACCCAGAAGGTTGACATCGGAGATGATATTGCTGATTTAAATAAAACGTGAGTATCATTTACACATTGCCTCAAAAATATACACATAACAGTGACATTAACGTTAATATTGTTTTCATTTAATAGGAAAGCAAAAGATGAGCAGAAATCCGTTTCGTATTTGGAACTTCTGGCTCAGGAACGGAACTTAAAAAGACGTAGAGCGAAGCACCGTGGAGTCCACACGAATAAAAAATCTCATGTAGAAGTCATGCGAGAAGTGATAGAACAGCAGATGGAGATGTTCAAGGAATATCTCGCCGAACAAAATCCTCAAGATCAAAGAAGAGAAGCCTCTCAAGAAACAACCAACAACTTTTCGAAAAACTCAAGAATGTCGGAAGTGCCTTTTGAAATGAAATACTCCTCAGATCGGGATGCAAATTATTTCCAACGCTTTGAGAAAAACGAGCGATATGATTGTAGGGAAGATAGGAGAGAATATTCGCATCATAGTGATAGGAAAAATTCTCACCACCTATCTCATAAGAGAGATAGGCATAGATCGAGTGAAGATCGTCATAGATCGAGTGAAGATCATCATAGAAAGAGACACAAACATAGTGACAGTTCTAGGGATAGAGATAGATCTAAGGACAGGAAAAGAAATAGATCGAAAGATAGGCATCGACATAGATCTAGAGAACATAGAGAATCAAGACATGATGATCGTCATGATAGAAAACGAAGTAGAAGTAAAAATAGGCGATAAACTTTTGTATTAAATAAATAGCTTTCAAATAATTTCAATGTAATTTCCATTCGGTTATAATAGATAGTTTCAGTAGTCCTAATAAAAAGGAGAGAGATAGGACTTTCCTAAATTGAAAAAATCTAAAAGAGACCAGATGTCAAAATATTTTTTTTCCTTGAATCCATCGAAATTGTCAACTTCATCATTATAATTATCATTCTCAACCTCTCTTTCAGTTACTGAATTTTCAGTGATCGATTTACTTTCCTTGAGTAGTTCCGAATCATCTCCTTCGTATATTTCATTTTTGGTAACTAGTGAATTAATCTCTCCGCACTTGTAAGTTATATGCAATTTCTTGATGTCGTAGACAGATAAATGATCTCTCTGTCCGATCGGTGTTATTTGATTCTAAGAATTTTAATTATAGATTAGAGAGCTGAATTTAGTTACAAGTACATTAATAAGATAATTCTATTTTACTTTTTGTAACTTACTAATGGGATAATTGTAGGGTCTGATTTGTTTTTGGCAAAGGCAGTCATCGAATAGTGCATAATACTATCGTAATCATATGGTAAACCATAAGTAGTCACCTTCTCTTTAGTCATCCTGCGAAAGTTGAACACATCGCCTAAAATTGAAAACTAAAATGAATATTTTATCCTACTTTATTATGTTCTTAGATATTTTTTAATAATCTTTTTACTGCATCTTACTCTCTTTTATATTATCCCACACAATCTTAATGTTATCATCACGATCAGGCCTCATGTGTTCATGATAGACACCCAGAGTATGAAGTATTTCGTGCATAGCGTGACCTTTAGTTTTAAAACATCTGGTAATATCCAGGTTTAATTTACTTGCTCCAAATCTAGAACGTCCTAGATCTGAGAAACAGCCTCTCATGTTTCCAGTAATATTTACCCAAGAAAATGATGGAAATGTACCATATTTGTTTGGGAATATTTCTTCGAACTTTACACAAGTTTTTTCCATAAAAGATTTCATTGCTTCTTTCAATATTGAAAGCTTGTTTGATTCACTTCCTAATATAAATTTAAACCGTGTCTTTATTTATTTAATTTATTGATTTGGTTTTTATAGTACTGTTGAATATTTTAATAACTTACGAATAGATGGATGAATCCAATATTTCACCACGCCTTTCGGCCAAAGAAGTTTTTCATCTCTTGTGGTAGTTTTTCTCGATTCAGGAAATTCGTGAATGTCTCCTTCTCGTTCACTTCCTTCCTCAGGATTATCATATTGTGACCAGGTGTCAACTAAAGTAGAAAAGGGGTACATTTTGATTTGATGAAATAATATTTTCAAAAGAATTGAAATTTAAAATAACTTATATTGAAACTAAATCAGAAAAGCCTTTAAATTTACTGATTCCATAGCAATATGTTTCTTTGTTTCTGAATGTAGATTACCATAAATTTAATTATCGCATTGCGATTTATACCGATTTTATACGACCGCACATGGCAAGATAAATGATAGGATTTAACGACAGGCCTAAAATTATGCATAGGTTGCGGATTTTTTACTGGGAAATTTTTTATAAAAATATAATTAAATAATACAATTGTTTCGTATTAAATCTTTACTTAATGCGAGGATTTTAATTATAAACTTTAAAGCTGTATTAAGAACAAGATCAAGTTTTTAACACTTTTTCAAAATAATTTTTAATTAATATCTTCTATATTTTAGAAACTCACGCCTGTAGCTGATGCCATCAATAATACCAGTATTCTCATCTGATAATTTAAGATCCACTGAAGAGTCCTGATTTTCTTTATCAGAGAAAAAGGATGAGTTAATTGGTACTGAATAAATAGAGACGAATATTTGAAATTCAAAAATAAAAAATAATAAACTAGAGGAGAGGATCGTTCGGGAAAAGTTATTCATCGAAATAGGTTGTATCCTTTAGGAGGTGCGAATCGGTTCGTTATCAAATATTGACTGAGCCTCAGCTTCTTAACTGCAAAAGTTGCTGGGGCAGTCGATTTAAAATCAAGTAATAAAATCTGACTTTGTCGATATAAAGCATTCAACTCATCATTTATTAACATACTTAATTATTGCTATACCCCATTAGGTATTTGCAGCCTATTTTTCTTGGTGATTAATAATCTGATAATATCTCATTATAGTGCTTACTTCAATACCAATTATTGAGATGATTGATTTTATCGTTTTCTGTTTATTTTCACTATATTCTAAATCAGATAATTTATTTATGTTATTTAAAAAAACTTTTAGGATTTTTTTATAAAAAAAAATTATCACGTTCCCCTCCTCTCTTTCATTTTTTACAAAAATATAAGTCCATAGAAAATATTTAACGTAAACTTAAATTCCTTATTCCGTGGCGGAACTTCGCTATCTTTATTGATTTTCGTATCTAAATCTAAAATTAATTTTTCAATCACTTTAAATTAGTTTCCATTAAATTATGATATGATTCTATTGAATTACGATAAGATTTTATTATTACATGCATGCATATACAGGTGTTTTAATTTATTAATTATTTTTCAAAATTGCTTTTTTGATAATAAAAATAAATGAAGAAAGTAATTTTTAATTCTGGATAAAATATAAAATATAAATATGGTTTAAATATTAAACGAATATTATCATTAATTAAAAATCTTTTCTAAATATTGAAGAATGAAAATTAGAATTAAAACAATAGTAAAATATAGAAACGTGCAAAATTCAAATTTAGCGCCATAACTCCAGAATTATATCTTCGCGACCTCTATAGGTTTTTTTGGTAAGTAATTTTATTTACGGTTGTACATAACCTTGAATGTAAACAAAAGTGTCAAAAAATGCTTAAAAAATGATTCGGTTCTATTAATGTTTATTTCTAACACGAAGTTTGACTGAAGTAATTATTAAAAAAATATGGAAAAATACGAAGTTCTCGGTCAAGTTGGTGAAGGTTCCTTTGGTCAAGTCTACAAAGCAAAAAAAAGATCTGATGGAGAGATTGTTGCTTTCAAAGTCATTAGAAAGGTAAGCAGAACGTTAAATTAAATATATCCAATTCTTCTGACTTATTTATATTGATATTTGATTTCTTTATACAGAGAGGTCGATCAGTCAAGGAAATAAAAAGTTTACGCCAAGAATGTAAAATACAACGCAACTTCCGTCATCCTAATATCGTACAAATGCTGGATTCTTTTGAAACGGACAATGAAGTAAATAAGAAATTTAATTTCTATTAACGTATATTCCTAAATGATATAAAACTATATTCTGACAATCAAAATCATTTTTTAGATAGTTGTTGTGACTGAATATGCAGACAAGGAACTCTACGAAATTCTCAAAAAAGCAGGACAATTATCCGAGGAAAGGGCACAAGTAATAGCTTGTGATCTTGTTTCTGCACTTTATTACCTTCATTCTAATCGTGTACTTCACAGGTTCGTGATATGAAAACTGCACATAGCAGATTTTAATTTCTAAAACTTGAATTAATACAATTAATTAATGTTTATAGAGACCTGAAACCTCAAAACGTCCTTATCGAATCAAATGGCATTGCAAAATTGTGTGATTTTGGATTTGCACGTAGTATGAGTACAGGAACTCATGTTGTAACATCTATAAAGGGAACTCCATTATATATGGCTCCAGAATTAATCGAGGAATGTCCTTACGATCACAAAGCAGATTTATGGTATTTTCATCAAAATAAAAATATAAGAGTTTTATTTCAATCGACTTGGATTAACGAAATAATTTTTTCAGGTCTCTTGGTTGCATAATTTATGAATTGGTTGTTGGAGCTCCACCTTTTCAAACGTTGTCAATTCTCCACTTGATCAAACTTATCAGATTTGAATCTATTAAGTGGCCAGAGAATATTTCAGTAATTTGCAGAAGTTTCCTTCAAGTAAGATATTTTTTAAAACTGCAATTTTAACTTAAACGAAGTTTCAATTGCTTGATTAACTAATCATTTTCTTTAGGGTTTACTACAAAAAGATCCTTCTCGAAGGTTCACCTGGCCAGATCTTTTAGAACATCCCTTCGTTAAAGATAGAATTCTAATAATAGGCGATCCTGAACCGAATTCTTTTACGTCTCCACTCTCTCTGAGTCAAGCGAAAGAAAAACAGCAACAATTTCAAACTCTGGCTATGCAGTCGTCTAATAAATCAAAGTCAGTATTATGCATTGGTAATTAATGATTGATGAATAATGAGTTTTTTTCCTCTTTCAGAGAAATACTAGACAGGACTGTCATAAAAATGCAAGAACATGATCGAAGATTTAATGGACAACAAAGACACTGCATGTCACAACCGCATTATCCCGCAATGCTTAATTACTACCACTACGATTTAAATCGACATTGTCGCTCGAGATGCAGTGAACCAAGTGGAGCAGAATCCAGTGCTAGTGTCGACGTTCTTTTGGAAAATTTAAGCTTACGAGCATCTCTTCAAAGCGATCTTCTCGCCGCTGAGAACCCTGTTCGCCAAGTTGACTATCCAAGCACTTTATTTCCTCTTCAAAATCACCCATCAGCCAACCCACTTGCCGTGATTCCAAAAATAGCAGAACAATCATCAGATTATGTTCCGAACATCACTTCAGAAATTCCTACCTTAAACGCAGAAGGTGCCAACTGCATTGATCATAATCTCGCAAGTTCTTCAGAAATTGATCTTCAGACAGCAGAAGTTAAAAAACAGAGTCGTTTGAGCATTGATTATGATCAGGAATTTAATAGAGAAAATATTATTGACAAACATGTTAGATTGCCTGACTGGGATCCACGGACTGTTGAACAGCCAATTGAAAACGATGAATGGGTCGCTTTTCTTCAAAGATCAATGGAGGAAGTCATGGAAGGGGAAATTGGATCTTTAATTCAACAGAATTGTGTTTCTGTTTTTGTTTCTCCACTAAAAAATCGTGCAGCAGGATCACAAGTCGTAGAATATGTTGCTTGTCTACTTGCACTTCCCTTTGTCATGCAGACTTCCTCGAAAAATATGGAAAAAATTAAACAAGTTTATCTGGATGTTAGACTCATTCCTAATCTTGTATATGCTATAAAATTGCTTATGGAACAAGATCAAGATAATGAAAGGGCTTCTAAGGCCGAAATTAGATCTGCCTCGACTCTATCTCTAGAGGAACTTCAGGCAGTTGAGTGTGTTATTCTACTTTTGTGCAGATTGGTTTATATCCAGGAACAATTCCTCACGCAGTTTTGCGATGCGGTTTATATTATTAGTGGAATTCCTATTCTGCAACAGCTCTTGACTTTGGAAAAGCGAAAACCGAGGATCGTGGCTTACCTGGTAGCGATTTTGAATAATGTTCTTAGGTCACAACCGGAAAATGCGGAACTGGTTGAGAGAGTTGTGCTAAGAGTAAACAGTACTGGTGAGTTGATATTATTTATTATTTTTTTATTTTTATTTACTATAGATTATTTTTATTGTTGATTGGATGGTTTCTTTGTTGTAGATTCAGTAAAAAGTAAAGTGGAACAACTCGAAACACTTTTGAGCCATCGACAAAGTATTCTGAAGGCGAGGACTTGTACTTTAATCAGACTCTTGGGAAGATTCTGCTGCAGGGCTTTGCAACGCATCTGGAGACCGTCGTTGAAAAGTGTTCTAGAAAATTTAACTACTGATGAGGACTTTAGTGTGAGAAGCGTAAGTTTTCATATTCCAGCAATTTTTTATTAATTATATTGAATCGCTGAGATCATAATTTTATTTTAGGCAGCTGAAGATGCTCTTAAGGAATTGAAAAAACTGCCTTATTATGAACAACAAACTCCAGTGGAGTAAGACTGAAATATCAATATAGTTTTGATAAATTATTATTAGGTGTTAGAGATATTTTTATATGCTAGTAAGGAGAGTAAGGAGATTTTACGTGTTGAAAGACTGCATTTTCCGAGTTTAGAATTTCTCAGGACTGAGACTAAGCTAGAATAACTGATATTACGGATTCTTTACATTTTTATATTAGTCTAAAGTTTACGAATAGGGGAAAATATGCTATTAAATCAAAGTATATTTTATTGATATAAATACTGTGTCTTCCTTCGAACAGAATACTAATACAATAGTATCCAACTTTGTACTATTTTCTTCTCTCTTTAATTCTTTAATTACCAACCATACAGTTTCTTTCGTCATTTAATCGAAAAACCACAAATCGAAGTCATCAATGTCATCATAATCTGATTGTTCTTCTTTTCGTTTACGCTTTTCACAATATGGTTTATACATTTTCTTTACTTTTGCGATGTCTTTATCACTAAGGCCATTTCGCTGACCGATAGTTATGCCCTTTATCTGCAATGCAATTAATTAAAATTCAAATACGAAAATAGGAGACGTTAAAAATATTTCCTTAATTTAATTTACCTTTGGTTCAATGGTGGGTTCGTCATTCTTCGAAAATGCATAAGCACTGTAATGCATCACGCTTCCATAATCGTACTCAATTCCAAATTCAGTAACAGTGTCATTGTCGTATTTTTGGAAATTGTGTTCTTTGCCTATAAGATTTTAAAAACCGTATAATTTAAAATTTTTTAAACATGTGAACTCGTCCGATTCGATTAACAATCACAACTACTGCCAGGCTTTAATAATTAAGTACCTTTTTCGACATTATGCCAATTAATGACAACATATTTATCACGATCAGCAGCACTCTGTTGATGATAAAATCCTAGGGCATGCATAAATTCGTGTACAACAACTCCATGTTGAACACAATTTGGCGTTTGCAAATTAAGGACTTGCCCTTGGGATTGACGTCCCACCAAGGACCAACAGCCCGAATCTGAACCTTGCACTGTAACATAATCCTGGTCGCCCTCCTTGTAAGGCCGGAAGCGCAAACACGTCTTATTGTGATACTCTTTAATAGCTCCCTTTATCACCGATATTTCTTCTTTATCTGTAATTAAAGAAAGGCGATAAGCACTGACAGTCAGAGTTGACAACAATTAGCCCCAAAGAGTTCCTTATTTAGACACAGATTAATTAATTGATTCATTTTATCTTTCCAATTAAATTTCACTGGATCAGATAATGATAATGAAAACGATAGGGATATATTTAACGATGAATTTTCCTCGTAGTGTATTTCTGCGTTTATTAGTAATAATTTTAATGAAATTAGATTAGATTAAATTGTAAAAGTAGCTTTAAGAATGTTGGACTCAAGTTCTGACCTAAAAATTCTCCATTTTAGTCAAAGAATATAAGAAGTTGATTTTTTTCGCTCTATAGCAGTACTCTTTTTTAAAATAGAAGTCACGTTTGTTAAGTAAACTGAAGAAGTCCAACTTTGAGATTAGAACTTGGCTCTAACAGCCTTAAAAAATACCGAAATCATCTTCTCGGATGAAAAATGGTACGACTCCATCGGACCATCGTAATTCGTTGTTTAGAAGTCCGTTTTTAATTGCAACTTCAGGAGCTGGTACCACTATATCTCCTTCGAAGAAGCCACTCAATTCCCAAATGTTTTGTTTGTCTTCTGGTTTCCAAGCTTGTAATCGTTTTGCTGTAAAATATGTTTTGGCTTGTTAAAATTTAGAATTTAAATATAATCGCAAACAAATTAACAAAAAAAAATTAATTGAAGTGTTCGAAATGAATTTAAATTTAGAATTATTCAAATTTAAAAGCAATTTAGAAATAATTACCAATAGCTTGTTTATCATAGCCTTTCTGAAAATGGACTTGAGTCCTTGGATGAGGTGGTGTCGGTTTTCCATTTTTTGCAGGATATCCAGCACAAATTCCCACAAAAATTGTAAATAGAATCACTCGCGAGAGAAACATTTTACACTCACCTGGGTCAAGAAAATTTTACTTGTTTAAAGAAAAAAAAACAGCAACACTCCTTATATATTATTTATTTAGGACAATGCATTTGCTTATCTACACGGCCTTTAATTACATATTTCACACCAGGAATCCTGTTAAACAGATAACCATGTAAAAATGTTATCTATCTACCTCTATAATATATTCTATCTAAGACAGGAAATGCTTTGAGGTCATCTTTTTCGTTTACTCGCAATAATTGATTTCACATTTAATTATCCAGAATTAAGGGCATTGAGTACAAGTTCTACTGATACAATATTTACTGGTACAATATTTAAAATACTTTTCTTAATGAATAGAGTCTAAACAAAATTGATTAAGCTAATTTATAAATATGGATAATTAACTGACATCGTACCGTGCACCTGTCGTGTAAGAACTGAGAATTTTAAAACTGTACCATCGTATTATATCTTTCAAATGTCCATCTTTCGATATCTGTTGATTTTCCTTTCTTCGAATATTCATAATGCGTTCAATAAACTTAGTGTTATCTTCCTTCTTTCCAATTTGATTAGCGATATTTATGCAGGGCTGTGACGTGTGGAAACCTCACGAATTTTAATCACTATCATCCGGTATTGCGAAACAGAATTGATAAAAAGAAACAGCATTGATAAAAAACAAATTATCATCAATGTGTGCATTTTTATAAATCAAGGGATTAATAATTCATGTAGTCTCCACAATCTTTAATAGTATATTCTCTTATCTTTTTACAAGAAAATATATTTGAATCTGTATTTATATTAATCCAATGAGTGAAAATTAATTTTTCTAATAGATTTTCGGAATAGATGATTTCAGAAGGTAATTAATCAAGGTTAATTATTTTACGTAGTCAGTTCGATGATAAGATAGCAAAAACGTTTTAGGAATTCGCGCATGAAGTAAAAATTTACTGATATTGTAATCTGGAGGTAATGATTAATAAAAAATGGATTCTGGGAAGTTGTTGTTTCTCTCAGGATGTTGTTTACACAAATTAATAAAACTCGAAAAATTAAACAACTAAAAAAGAATAAACTATTATTTGGCTCCATTCGAACCCTAAAGAAATTACTCGAAAATACATTTTTGTTTCTTTCTTTAATTAAATGTATGAATTTTTGTATTTTAAGTAATTTGTTTATTATTCTCTGAATAAACACTTAATTAAAAGACATACAGAGTATAAATTCACAAAGTATAGGATTTTCTGAAAGTGTATAATAAATTCAAAGAAACTATCAAATAAATTCAATTGATGAGCAATTTCAGCAAGGTTTCCAATTTTCTAGTTAATAAATGTTAATCTGTACAAATGTCATCCCAGCTAATCTGATAATTATTTTCCCATAATCTTCATGGGGAAAAAAAAGCCTTTCACGTAATATTGTTTACAGTCGATTAAAATTCATGTAACGTAACATATTAATGTACCATAAGCTATACCAACAAGACTTGTGAAGATTGGATCTGAAGACAACTTTTATAAAATCCAAGCATTTTTTTTCGTTTTCGCTTATACCACATTCGCGGTATTGAATGTGTTCCGGGGACTCTGGGACTTAATTCTTTTAAGGCCCATTCTACAATGGAAGACAACTTGATTAATAGAACAATAATTATATTCGCTGAAAATTGCAAATTCCATTAATTGCTTGTACTTATATCAGATTAGCGAATATTTTTGATATTTTTAAAGAAAAAATATTAGTTTTTTGTAGCTGTATCAAAAATTCGTTTTGAATTATTGTGGAATTGACATAAGGACCTAACGTAAGAGAGAAAGAAAAAATCGGAGAAATCGAGTCGCGATGCAAAGAAGCGCGCACGCAGTAATGTAAATGTACATATATATTTACATACCTGTAGAAAAGTTTGTATACCTTTCAACCCATCCCGTTTTTCTCAAGTGAAATCTGACTCGGTCGAGATAAATTGGCATTTGAAGAGTGCAAAAAATAAAAAGCATTGGGAATGGGTCAATTATTTTATTCATTTATTTCTGTTGGTACTTTTTATTTCATTTATGATATTTATTCGACTTTTAGGTGCATATCTTATGGCTGCATTAATTGTAATTATATAAATTCAATTTTTGTCAGTCAAATGAAAAACTGTACGTTTATTGATTATTATAATCGATTTATTCACAAGGAAAACTTTCTACTGTATAAAGCTCAGAAATTACAATACCATGGTATTTAAATAGTTCCTAAAAATCTTGAAATTATTGAATCACCTTATTAATTGTCATTGTATATAAATATAATCTTGTAATAAAAGTTAAATAATCATAAATTACAAGATGAAAGTATGCTTCCTCTTTAGAAGTGAGGGAAATAAATTTTTTTTTGAAAGACACCATGAAATTGTTGACAATACCAATGGGTTGGCCACGAAGCGAAAAATCAGAGCAACCTCGGTCATTGGCCGACGTTTTCTGCTCTTCCTTTTTCTTTTTCTCGGTTTCTTCAAAGAGATCTACCTACATTATCGTAAAAGGCAAAGGCATATGAAAAATGGCCCATAATTCCTCCATAACATAAGTTAATACATGCTATATGTGTTACAAAAGTAACTTACAGTCAACAGGGAAAAAATAAACATAATATTGATCATAACACGATTTATACAGAAAGTATATTGAAATATTAAATTATATCCTTCACTATTTTTATTCAACTTCCGGTTTCATAAAAATCGTTAGAATCGTCACGTATTTAGTTATTATTTATTCTTATCTGTGTACCGGTTATAACAGATAAAAAAATTGCAATAATCGCATAAATAAACTTTGAAAATTTCATTTTATATCCTTTAATTCTTAAATATTATATTTGTGGCGAGTGATATATCTGTATTTCTTAAGAGCTAAAAAAAATTGCATAAATTAGAATAGTGACGTGGACGACTATAAAAAAATATGGATTGGAATTCCTCGTAGCCTAAATTGTCAGCAAGAACGCTTCTTCGGCTATGAGACGTGCATTTTTTACGATCGTCTAATGATGAAAATCTAGCGCGCCATACTTCCAAACTAATGACGTGAACGAGGTATGAATTGTAGAATAGACACATTAGTACCAGTCCAATATTTGCACATGCATGAGGATGAATGTATTTGAAGATTTGCCAGTGAAGAAATCTTGTATATTTAACTTGCTTTCAACCCCATGAAGTACTCGAGAAAATATATGTCATTTTAGAGTAAATATTTAGCAAGATTTCAAGATTTCAACTGGTGTACCGAAATTTCGGGAAAAAAAATCATTTTAATTAATTTTCCCATTTTGCACTGAATCAACAAAAATTCTAACTGCGACTTTGAGAAACACTAAAAAAATCATGCTAACTAGGAAATAATTTTAAATATGCCCCAAAAATTCCTCAAAATTTCAGTAAACCACTTAAAATATCATTTACGATTGTCTTGATTTTATCCTGATATTCATAAATGGGAAAAATGCGATAATTGACCAGGAATTTTGAAGAAAAAATTGAGGAGACGAAATTGCAAAAAATTTGCAAATAATCATCTAATTGTTGTAATGTTAATTTGATTAGTTGATAACCAGGACCAATCAATTTGGTAACGAGTAAACTCGGTAGTTCAATGACCCCTCTTACCCTCTCTCTCGCTCTTTATTTCTCTCTTCTCTTTATCTCCCTCTCCCCCTCATTACACACACATTCTCCCTCTTTATTTTACGTCTCTCTTTTCTCCTCCCACCTTCCAGGTGTATATGCATCTCCTTTATCGTCCACTCTCAAGCCATTCTCGACTCATGAAATGCTAGTAATTTGCAACATATTTCTTTATTACAATTTAATAAAAATATATTTTTAGATATCAAGATATTTTTAGATATTACGATATTTTCTATTTTAGATATTTAACTTCTATCCTAAAAATAGAAAGACTTTTTTTATCTCATTTAAATTTGCAAATTACCCTTTCGCAACTTTCTGGGTCGGCATCTTTTTATCGATGACGATTCTCAGAGACAGGATTACACTTTATGGTTTCAAAGCATTTAGCAAAAGTGGCGATGATCGAAATTCGAAGTTACTGCAGAAACTTTTACGATTGTTCTCAGGAAATGGACAATTTCGTGGTACGCGATAAAGAAAGCGGTCTTCATAAGCTGCCTTTTTTTTTCCTTGTGGCGAAACATTTTCTTTAGACCTATATATTTAACTCAAAACTTTTTATGGATTGTGGCTATAGATTATTAAAGAAGACATTCAAGAAAAATATCTAAATATTAAAACATCTGAAATATTAAAACACTTCTGATTCTTTTTTTCTCTTTTTTTTCGACATCAAGTTATTAAAATATTAAAATATAAATAATAAATGATGAGAATAAAAAAGTGAAATAGGTAGGCGCGAGCACGTGTTCTCAATGAATGAGCCGTTATCTAGGACTTAGTTGACCATGGAGAAAATTGTAACGTGTATATCCATGACTGGTACCAATTCCTGGTCCAGACTTTCAGAGTGGGCATCATCGTCAAACTGGGGCGAAGAACCAACCAGGGGCATGTTCTGCGTTCTTTCGCTCTTTCGCTCTGCTCGGTCATGCACCTGTGAGAGTGAAAGTGTCCTCCGCCCCACCATCTTCACGACTGTTCACCAGTGTTCAGTGTTCACCACACACCATCACCATCGTTTATCGTCGGACATTGGACCATCCCCTGCTCTTACCACATCCATTTTTATTACAACTGCCTGGTTATTTTTAGCACGGATAGAAATTTGGCACTCTTTTACTACTTCAGAGTTTACATGCCGACTAGCCGTTAAGAATAAGCAATAGAAATTCGCACTCGTGTCGCATTTCAATTTTATTAGATTATTACATCCTCATTTTTTTATGTTCTTATTTCTACATGTCTTGCAAAATATTATATTCAAGTTGTATTAATATTATCATTTCTAGGCAATATATTTATATTTTGCACCCAGAAAAAAAGTTTCTTTGAATCAAATAAATTTTATTTAATTCAAAGATATTTTTTTTTAAACAAACAAATTAATTAAGTTAGTGATTAAAATGATTTAAATTAAAGTTGAGTTAATTCTTAATTATTGAGGAAATCATGACATGAAGAGAGAGGTAGAGTCGCCTTCTTTCAGGACTTAAACAACATTTTTTGACTGAGTCCAAAATATCGCTCTTAATCATAAACTCAGTTCAATAAATGTCTTATAAAGAAAAATTAAAATTTTTTGCACAAAAACAGAAATCGTCAATACCTTAATGTAGCATTAATTTCCATTTACATAATTAATATTTAATTCAATCAATATTTAATTTAATTACTATTTCATTCTCCAATTTTATATAATCCTCTTGCACCTCTCTGTATAATCATTTCAATTTATTTCCAGCAACTCAAATCCTATTTATAATTTTATTTAAATCGGTTTCGTAAAAGTTTTGCTAAACGGTCGAGGTGTGTGTTTGATGTATCGAAAAGGTGATGTCAACAATCGATGCGATATAACTGCGATGTGATTCCAGTGAGAAAATGAAATAAACGAGTTTGCCGCTGGCATGTTTGTAATATCTGCCGGGTCGTTCATTATCATAAATTGGAATTAGAAATTTCGTTAATAGACAATATCGTGAGTCTCGCATGCCGATGAGTCGGGAAAGCTTCAACTTTCGAGTACATTGAACCTTGATGACCCCCTAGAGATCGGCCAAACGCTGTTCCTTCCACTACCATTTGCAGTTGGCCCGGAATCTGTTTTTACGAGGCCGTCATTCACTTTATTACCATCATATGTACTTTCCTGTGCACCTGTATTTCCACTTCTAAAAAAGTAGACGTAACACGTTTACTCGACAACTCTCAAATCTTCCATAATCAAACTCAAACTCTTCATACTAAATAATTCATTCATTTCTAGATAAATTACTCAACATTCTTTCATTTGATTATCATATCACTGGTACCAACTTTTGGTACCAGTTATACCAATTGTCTTCACTGAAATACCTTGGTACCAATACAAAATTTCGGGACCGACATACTGTAAAACAATATAATTGTTTTACAGCGTTTGAGAAGAAATGTTTATGGTTTTTTCCTATTGTGTAGATGACGTGTTTTCTTTTCTAAGGAAACTATAAATGGGAGTCATTGTCATTACATCAGATACATAAAAATGCAGCAAGTCCACCTTGCAGATAGGAAGGTCCTTGGTCATCAGAAGAAGCAGTAAACCTAGAAACTTTTGCCGGTCTTATGACGTAGAACATCAAATAACTGACTATAAGATAATCATTGATTCCAGTAATTATCGCAGAAACTTTTTCACAGAAATCTTTTTCTATCCCAAAATTCTCTTGCTCAAAAGGAAATGAATCAAATTCATTTATTATTCATTCACGAATTCATTTATTATTGTCAAGAGTCGATAAATATTTGGAAACTATCATTCTCAAAGAGATTCGCAGTCTTAAGAAAGTGTTTATTTTTCCAGAGATGAGTGTGCATTGATGTAAGCGCAGGTGCTTCGCTTGAGTAAGAAGTAAGAATTTAAGCAAACAAAGCGAGTCAAGTGATAATTGAAGAAGTAGGTAAGTGACATTTAACCATTCTCACCATTCCTGGTGTCATATCATCGCTCAGGTATTTCACTGCTCATAATACGCTCATAGAGTTATAGAGTGCACGAGTTTCAAAGGAAGCGTTGCGCATTCCTTGTGGCGTCCAAGAGATGCATGCCTATCTCCATCTCTTTTTCTCTCGCAGGTTTCAGTCGATAGCTTGCATTACCAAAGCGATAAGACACGACTCTATCAGTCGTAGAGGACATTGACGTTACTCCTTTGACAATGACGCCAAGATAGGCAAACACCTTAGGATGAGCGAACGGATGTACGTGAGAGAGTGAAAAATAATGACGATGAGTAAGCGCAAAAATTACCTCTTCAAAACATTTACACTGAAAACCTACTTCTGACCATTTGCAGCGAGGCTTGTATTTATTGCAATTCTTCTTCATCGCTTGTTTACCCACAAAACGTTAAATAAAAAAAAAAAAACGTAATAAAAGAGATTCAAGTGTGAAAAATTGGAAGCATTTTTCTTGGGATCCGATGAATTTTGGACCAGGGAAGTTATAGATAAAAATTTTAATGGTGTATCAGAAGAGAGATGATTGTTCCTTTCTATCATTCACTGGATCAGATCCGATCGGATTCACCAGTCACTTGCATGGCTCTACTTGGGCAAAAGAACCGATTTGACCGATAGCGCGCGAAACTGGGTTATCAGAACGCGGCTCTCCTTGGACCGGTTACACTCGCTTCTACGTCCATTCCCTCACTCGATCCTGCTCGGTCCACCTCCTCTTCCTCTTCCTTCTCTGTTTTCTTTAGCCATCTCTTTGCTCCTGAGTCGTTGAGCCACCCACTTCATATTTAACTAAATTCAAACATCTCATCACTACACTCTTTTCGTGCTACATATTCCACGAGTAGGAAATTCAATTTAACTTGAATTTGAATTCGATATTTATTATCCAATGTCAATGTTCTTTAGCTTTTTTACTGCCTTCAATGAGCCTGATCTTCCAGTCCAATAAGCATATAATCAGCAGTCCAGTCATTTATATATTCTAAATGGGAATTCAATTTTACGTTTCCTCTTTCCTTGACATGTTACACATTCCAGATTTAGGACCAGAATATTAGTTGGCTGATAAGGTTGGTCATTTATTGGGAACTTTTTTCTACGAGTTCTAAGTTTTGAATCAATAATCATGAGATTTTTAAGAAGGTATTTATGAAGTATTTCAGTTGTAATTATATCATAAGGTAATTTATCATCAAAGGATTTTAATTAAATATTATAGGATCTATATAACAAAATTCAAGTTTAGAGATTGGTACCGGTACCAATTTTCGGTACCAGTTGGACTTGGTATCATACCAATTTCTGATACCAAATTGGTTTGGTACCAGTACTTTCGGTATTGATCGGAGTTGGTACCACTACTAATTGTCGATACTGAAAACCATTATGCCAGTTTTTATACTAAAATTGTTTGGTACCAATACCAATATATGGTAATCAATTAATTTAATAAAATTACGTATTATATCTACTGAATTAGCCTAGTACCAGTACCAACTTCCAGTACTACAATATCTTGATACCAACATCAATTTCCTATACCAAATTGACTTCTTATCAATACCAATATTACCTAATTACCAATAGTACCTGATTATCAATCAGAAAATGGTTTAGTTCCATTAAACGGTACTTTTACCAATACTAGTATCAATAGTACTTGGTACCAACCCTAATTCTCAGTACCAAATGGCTTGGTACCAATACCAGATTCTGATACTAAAATAGTTTTTTATCAGTACCTATTATCAGTACTAAAATAACTGGTAGGAATTTTCGGTCCAAGATTTGTGGAATCAGATACCAATTTCCGATTTTCATAATCAATTTTAAGTTTAAGGAATCTCCAATTTAAGCTTATTCTGGTAGAATCTAATTCCCGATTATCTGCTGATCGACTGTGGACCGAACTTTTTTAACAACGAGTTCTCTCGCCCTTTGGCACCTGACAGGTTTGGACTGGCTTCGTAGGCGTTAGTGCCTTCGGGGGCGAATTCTACCACCATGAATGTGGCGTTGCTATTTATAAGCCGGTATCCGCCGCATTTCTTTTGGATACGTTTAACGATACCTGGTCTCATTGGGTCGCTGACTGTCGGCTGTCCTATCGTTTCTCTCAAGCGCCTCCTTCTTTTCTACCTTGCAAGGACACATGCTTGCCTTTTCAATGAGACACGAACAAGGGTCCTGACCACGAAGAAGATGCAGATATCGAGGGGCATCAGCGAGTGTCTGTATTTGTTTGTGTCTATGTGTCTGTATTTGTTGTCTCTATGTCTCTGTATTTATTTGTGTCTATGTGCCTGCATTTATTTGTGTCTATGTGTCTGCATTTGTTTGTGTCTATCTGTCTGTATTTGTTTCTGTCTACGTGTGTGCGTGTTTGAGTATAATGTGAGTTGCAAGAGAGCTGCTGAGAAAAGAGAAGAATAGAGCGATGAAGAGAGAGAGAGAGAAACTGTAGGAGAGGTCCTTGAACCAACATCATCTTGCATACTTTCTTCGACCAAAATGGATAGGGAACTCCCATAAAGAGCAGAGTCTATGTTCCTCTGGATATGCACTCGAGCAGGTATGGTAGGAATATTTCCCACTTAAACTTTGCGACCAAATTACACCAGAGAACTCAGAGATTCTTCCTCAGATTCTTCTTTATCTTTCTTCTCAGTTTCTTACGGAAACTGTCCACTTGTTTCCCTTCTATTCCTTCCAGAAGAGAACAGATTAGGAGCCTTATGTGACTTATGTACGTCAATGATGACGCACATAGGTGTCAAGAACACATTTAGTCTTGGGTGGTAACTTGCTCTTAAAAACTGTATAAATTATGCTTAAAAATGAAGGAATATTGAGGAATAATCCTCTTCAAGGATTCAAATCTCGTCTTCTTACTTAGATCTTTTAGCCCGAGAAAATTAGTCTGTGTTACTCAACCAGAAAGCCGTCACTCGTCTCCTTTATATCCATAATTCATAATCTTTGACGTAATTCGTCATTCACATCTCCTCATTCATTCGCAACAAGGCTCTAAAGCTTACCTTACCCCCTGAGGAATTTGCGGAAGGTGACCACGTGACTCGGGAATGTTTCGCGCCAAAAATACCCGAGACTCACGATCCCATTCTGGGCAACGACGCCGGTTATACTGAAAAACAATGAAAAAGAAAGAAAAGAGAAGGGAGGACCAAGGAGGAAGATATGTAGGAAAGGTAGGAAAGAAATAAAGAGACTCGAAGGGGAGAGACAGTGGGAGGTTGAAGGGAAGTATGGAAGGGCAACCCAGGGTTCATTATTCTCTCAACGGTCTCGACAAAAACCGTGCCTGTAGCCTATACACTTCTCAGGTAGGTATACGCATGGTCGTGTTGTCCGCGGAAAAATTCGTTTCATCGAACCCGGAGTAGTCGTCCTTAGATTGAAATAAAAATAATTTCATTACCCCGGGAGCCACCTCGATCAGGCACGGATCTACAGCCAGGCCTTCTTTGCAAACTTGCTTCGAGATTATTCTCCAACGTTCGCCGAACGTTTCGCTCCCTTTTGGCTCCCTCTTGGCTCATCTTTTCAGATTATCTACGAATTTCATACACAGACACTTCGAAGTCCATCTTTCACTGAATAGCATCTTTCATGCCATTTTTCATGTCATCTTTCATGCGATCTTCCATTTCTCGAAAAGAGTTCCAAACTAAACCTTCCAGAAACGTCGATTTTAGATGATGGAATAATTGGAGATTTTTGGATTCTACAAGGGAGGGTTTGATGATTTCAACATCAAGATCCGAGTCGATTTTTGAAAATGGACTTCGTTTTGAGAGGAATGAATGAGTGAAGATTGAGCGGAGAATGATTGCAGCCCTGAGTCTCCAACCTCGGGGTTGGTACCCCAGCTCCAGGCGCAGCATCCGTACATTCCCCTCGCGTTCAACGCTCGCAGACGATATCTAGATGGCTGCCCGGTGTCTGCCGTTGCCGCGAGAATCCGGCTTACGTTTGTAGGGAGATGGAGTGGGAGGAGGTGGAGGCCGTAAATAACGGCTTCACCGGCCTCTATAGCCCTCTCCGAGGAGGACCCGACATCGCTGAATCGCTTTCTTCGACACCTTCACCCAGGTCCCACCCCCCAGTCGCGAAACCATCATCCTTGCAAAAATTGCGTTCTTATTTTCGCGAAAATTGCCTGTTGAGGTTCTAGAGTCCTTTTGAGAGTTTATCAAGTAATTCGGCCACCAATCAGGAAATAATCTTCTTCTGAGCGGGAAGACATCTTTTTTTTAAGATACGAAAGGTGAAACTGAAGTTTACGTGTACGAAATTATTTTTTCTGCACCGAGACAAATTTTATTGAGGTAAATGGTTCCGTTTGATGTCAAAAAAAGTTTTTTTAATAACTGACACACTAAGGTCACCCACATAATCATCCCCGTCATGATAAATAAAGATAAAATCATTATAAATTCCTAAATTTCGAGGCCTAAAATTGTATTCTTGTAAATAGTTTCATTTAATGTTTAAATAAGATCGAAAATCTTTCATCCAGGACTCATCTTTATAGAACTAGCTTAGGGGTTGATTTCCAAGGTCATCCTGTAGGGGTAGGTCTCAAATTTAGGGGACAATCCGAACGTGGAGGGTTGAAACAGTTTTGGGCTTCTTTTGACACCAAATGGAAGCATTTAACACAAAAATACCCTGAAATAGTTGAACAATTTTGGAATTCCAATGCTTCAACACCTAAAATCCAGAACATCAAAAAGTTTTCTGTTGAGGATAATTTGATACGAAAATAATGCCTGACTGCATCCCCTTCTAAGTGATAAAACCCCGATAAAATCTTCCTCGCTATTTATTGTCGAAGATGATCTCTTCACTGAATTGACCCACAATTAACAAACCTGTGCAGTCTAAAAATAAAAAAAGCACATGGGTCCTGTTAGAGTTATGGGCCTGGATATTTCAACATGGAGCAAAGTGAATTTAGAGGTTTGTGGGCCAACTTTACTACTTCGCTTTCATTTCTGAGGTGAACACATCCTTAGATGGGAGAGGGGCTATTCATTATAACTTCTACGAGTATTCGAGCAACATGGTATCGTCTCGCCCCATATCGTCAATTAGGGAGCGATTCAACAATCCCAAGACGACGAATTTCGTAGAATCGGTAAAATCGACAAAGCGCCAGACACTTGCGGAATTTCGATCTGCTTCGATGCGAACGCTCTGGCCCCTGTTCCCCCTCTAGATTTCTCTCTCTTTTCCTCTCTCATTGGTACGACGACCGGGTTAGTCGAGGTGATCAGCCGCATTAGAAGAGGCATCGAACTTTCTCTCTCACTTTGCCTCCTTTTCTTACTCGGTCCTCCCGAACTCCCCTTTTCTTCCTCGATTCCGATCACAGTAAGGCGCCGCCAGGGCCTAAAGACCGAAAATGATTAGAATTTCGCACTGCAGATTGTTCTGATCGAAAAAACAATTTTTTCATGAAACTTGGTAGTTTTAGCAAATATTTCGGATGGAAATTCAATCCGAATGAGTCCGAGGCAATGGGAAACAAATTTTCAATCTGAGGATCATTAAGAATCAATTTTGCATGTGAAACTTTGAGCCATACTAACCGATTTCGCGAAAATTTCCCGGATTCGAAAAAAATCCACTCTAGTTTGCATAAAAACAAAATATGATTCACATCAATCAATTTTATTTAAAATAAACACTTGAAATACTTTATAATTACTAATAATTGGTAATAATGTCGAAGTAATAATTATGTGCCGACACTTGAATCAAAGAAGTATTTCTTTGATAAAGGGTGAAAGAAAAAATGTCTTTGAATTAAATAAGGATCACCCTGGTGTACCTGAGCTGGACCGATTCGATTTAGAGATGAGAATGAAAGAGAGTGGCGGAAAGTGCAAGAGAGAAGGAAAAGCGAGACCAAGAGAGAGAAATCTCAACGGAAAAATGTAGATTTAACGCCAGGGATGACCTTTGTCGGTCGTTGCACGTCCCATCACACGCCTTACCTGTGCACATATGAGTACACGCGCACCGAATACCGATCTTAACTCTTTCGGTTTATTTTACTCACTTGCGTACAACTTGTGGTTTTTTCGTACTTTTTTGCGAAAATTACTGTTTACTCACTTTCGGAATCGTTTAGAGTGTATCGGCGTCTGAGAAAAAATTACATACTCGCTCAACCATTTTTGAGAGTTGATGGGTTTGCTAAGTACAGTAATATTGATGGGAAAAGATTATGAAGATGATAGAGTCGTTAAGCAGTTTATTTATTGGATACTAGCGAAGTGCGAAAACCAATTTCCAAGCTTAATTCACTTTTGTTATTAACGAAATTGCCGGCACATTTTTATAATATTTAATTATAAAAAATATCCAAAATATTACAAAAGGGGTTGGTTTATGAAAAGAAAGAGGGGTTGGGGAGAAAAAGGGGATATTTTCGAGACGAGGAGGGAATAATGAGGGGAATTAAGGGGAGGCTACTTTTTAAAAAGATATTCGCATACTTTTGAACTCTACTGTAGATACGTATGTAATATGTAAATTGCTTAGGCATTCCATATATTACGAAAAAAAAGTTTATGCAGTTTTTTTAGAGATCAGATGAGCAAAGATGTTATATATTATTATTGTATAATGAAGATACTTGAGATATTTATATTTATCTTATCAATGAGTAAAAGAGGAAAAACTTTATAGTTATACTTAATTTTCTTATAAATAAAACACCGTTCCAGGCATTTAAATCTCTAAAACATAAAAGCAATCTGAGAATACTGATTAGCAAATGTAATTTTTCTCTTTTCCAGAATTTAAACCCTCAGCTTAAAATTAATTTGAAAAAGCAATCCCCGGAACGGGGTTAACGACATTTCATTATTTACTTGATAAAATATGCGAAAGTTTGCCATTTTACTGGCATTTAACAAAATTTTAATGTCAATTATTAAATCACATCTAAAATGTCAGTAATTTTAATTAGGTGTACAGATCGTGGAATTTATTCACAT
Organism: Synergus umbraculus; assembly: GCA_900474325.1. NCBI lineage: Eukaryota > Metazoa > Arthropoda > Insecta > Hymenoptera > Cynipidae > Synergus > Synergus umbraculus. The sequence continues at coordinate 22,837 of UCOK01006611.1, forward strand.
CAATTCAAAATAAAAAGCCTCCCTTATGAAAAAAAACTCCTCATTGGTTACTATATAAATCGACTTTTTCATATGAATCTTTTTAATAGTAGTCTCGATAATTATATGGAATTACCGACTTCTGATACAATTAAATCAATTCCAACTAGTGATTTATTACTTCACACGTCGTTCTTCAAGAGATATAAAAAAACTGAATCTCTCAAGTACCGTTATTCAATAAAATTTGCATAAAATTTTAATGTAAATGTACATTTATTCGAATGACGACAGCGTATTATGAAAGACGAGGTAGTTCACCGTGTAAACATAACAAGTAGTAAAATCGCGTACAAACGTTGAAAAACTCTTCTCGAATTATACTTGCAGATGAACTGGACTTTGAAAATATCGCTGAACTTTCGCTCTGCGCGAAAAGCGAGTTTTCCTCACGACTTCTCTATAGTCTCGATAGTTTATCGCCACTCGAGAGGTATTTTCGATGAGGAATTTTTCTGCGCCTGGTTACATAATTAAATGATCATTGACGCGCGAACATTTTTTTATTTTTATCGCCACATCTAAATATATTCTTGGATTTCAATAAGAAACTAGATAGTGACAATAAAATGACAATTCTGTAAACGACCGCATCTACAGTCGTTGCCCTCGATCGAGATCGAAGGTAAGCCAGACGCGATTCACGCGCGAACTCACCTTAAATCGCATTGCGTCATACAAGCGTCGTATGCAAGTGCAATGTGCTTTTGCTTAGCCGGTCGGGGACTTGTTGTGATTGCAAATTTTTCTCGCATCGTTGACGCGCCCTCGAAACGAGATAAAGTCGGTCAAGCAAGTTCGCTTCATCACTTCTTCTCTTCATTTCTCATTCTTTTTGCCCATTGCCAAGCCGCGAAGAAAACGATCGATCAAAAACGATTTTACAAGAATAATCAAGTGGAAAACCCCTGAAAATGAAGAGAAGCATCAGCAAAGAAGCCTATTATTTGAAATTAATTATTTAAACCATTAAAAAATATGAAAGAAGCAACCATTCTACCAAATGCTTGAAAATCCCACCACTAGATGGTCCATATCGACTCTGCTCGAAAATGGTGAAAGATCATACCATAAAATGAGAGGAATGAGCTGTTTCTAAGTTTAGAAGAGACAATTAAACGACGCGTGATCGAAATGGTAATTGGCAACTTCCTTAAAAAGAAAGGATTTACTCGAATGGGTGGTAAGGTGGAGGAAAGTGCAGTCACCTCGATGGCATCGATTCGAGGTAAATGCAATTCGCACTCCGACTACGAATACTAGCAACGTGCATTGCCGATCACGTTTCTTGACATCCCCCTCCCCTTGGTTTCACTACTACTAACGACCCTCCCACCTGATTCTCATTTGTACCCACTTAGAACTACAAACCACTCTTACTCAGTTCAACGACTTTGGATTTTCCCGAACATGTCGAATAAATTAACACTTGTCTATGTATGTCGGCGAAGATTCTTTCGGAATATGTCAACTGTTTTAACACCTCTTCAACTCAAATGTGATTAGTTGATTATTTGTGACAATAATTCCCTTTTATATATCTTACTGGCAGAAATTTACTGGGTCTTGTCCGGGATTTCAAGAGATTTCATGTGACTTTATGGAATTTAAGGATATTTTAAAGGATCCTATCTTAAAAACGTGATGGCGTAAAAAACTTTCACGAGAACCTTCGATATCCCTTGAAATTTGTTAAGATTTCTTAAAACGAAAATAAATTTCTTGAAACTCAAGTTAAAATTTGTAAGAATGGAATTTCTTAACATTTATAATCTCTGAAGATCCTTAGAAATATATAAAATTTCATGAAATCCTTGAAAATTCTACAAAATCTTTTAGAAATCATATATGTATAGAAATTCTTTTGAAATCCCTCAATAAAATTACCTAACAAACTTTAAAATTCTTTAAACCTCATAAAATATTTTAAAACTTATGAAAATCTCAGAGTTAAATCTTTTTCTCAAAATGAGACAAGTGTTTTTCTGTCTTTTGAAATCTTTTAAAAAATATTAAAATCTTTTAAAATCTCTCAATCAAATTCCCTGACAAGTTTTAAAATCCTTTAAGTCACATAAAATATTTTAAAAGTCATAAAAATCCCTTGAAATCGGATTGAAATCTGATCAGTCCTGAAAACCTCTTAAAATTCGAAAAAACTTCTTGAAATTTTTAAAAATTCTACGATAAAAACTAAATTCCCTTCATATCATTCAAAACCGATTAAAAGTATTAAAGATCTCGTCAAATTCCATGAAATCTTTAGAAATTCCATAAAATCTCTTAAAAATTCGAAAAGTCTATTGAAATCCTTTAAAATTATTAGAAATCTCTAATAATTTAATAAAATCTGTAAAAATGCGATAAAGTCTTTCAAAAATTATTATAATCTCTTGAATTCTCTTTAAATTCATGGAAATTCCATGATAATATTTAAAATCTCTTAAAATTTCACAAAACCTTTTAAAAATTAGAAAAATCTCTTGAGGTCTTTTAAAATTATTAGAAATCTCATAAAAATGCCTTGAAATCGGATTGAAATCTGATCAGTCCTGGAAACCTTTTCAAATTCGAAAAAACTTCTTGAAATTTTTTAAAATTCTACGATAAACATTAAATTTGCTTCATATCATTCAAAATCCATTAAAAGGATTAAAAATCTCGTCAAACTCCATGAAATTCTTAGAAATTCCATAAAATCTTTTAAAAATTCGAAAAGTCTACTTAAATCCTTTAAAATTATTAAAAATCTGAAAAGATTTAATAAAATCTATAAAAATGCGATAAAGTCTTTCAAAAATCATTATAATCTCTTGAATTCTCATAAAATTCCTGGAAATTCCATGATAATATTTAAAATCTCTTAAAATTTCACAAAAACCTTAGAAATCGCTTTAAATTTGTGAAAATCTCTTAAAATTCCACAAAACCTTTTAAAAATTAGAAAATCTCTTGAGGTCTTTTAAAATAATCAGAAATTTCATAAAAATCCATTAAATCCATAAAAATTTATTTGAATTTCTCAATAAAATTTCTTCACAAACATTAAAACGTCCTAAAATTTCCAGAAGATTCTTGAAATTTTACGATAGCATTTAATATCTCCTTATATCCGTCAAAAGTATTAGAAATCGTTTAAGATTCCATAAAATTCTTCGAAATTCTAAGAAATCTTTTAAAATATCTTAAAATTCCTTAAAATTCCAAAATCCAGGATGACATTTAAAATTTCTTAAAACGCCATAATCATAAATGACAATTTTCAAGTTGTAAAGAAGTCTTTTTTTTCATTTTAAGTATACCTAAATTAAGTCTTAAAAGATTAACTTTGAGCAAATTTTATTATTAATCAATAATTGTATCAATATTGATCTTTCACTTAAGATTTTGATGAATTTTATGGCTTAATATTATAGTATTAATTATTATTACTATTTTTATCTGTTTTCTTATATTAAGGCCATGTAAGTCTCACCCGATCCCTACCTTACCGACACTTTTTTCTCTGCAACCTTCCTTGTACATTTATTGAAATATCAAATTAAAAATTTCTAAAATTAAAGAAAACATGCTAAGGTATGTTTATCTGGTCTTAAATTTTGATAAATGTCAATATTTAGGACTAGATAAACGTACTTTAATCTTTTAGCTTCAATTTTAGACATTTTCAATTCGATATCTCAATAAATGTATCAGTATTAGAGAAAAAAATGTCGATAAAAGGTAGAGGCAATGTAGGGTAATAATTGTACAATTATTTCAATAAGACTATCAAATTTCATAGAAAACTTTGAAAATGAGCCCAAGAAATTCAGAAAATGTTTATTATTCCGAAAGTTATTGATATTTTTATAAAACATTGAGATTTGACGTTTTTTCCAATCTTTCATCATTCTGATCATTCATATGTCAATAAGGACGTATATCACCCGTAATCGAGAAGGGGTCAATAAGGGCGTATTCTCATTCAATAAGGGCGTGGGATGGATTCTTAATACGTCGGCAAAATCTTTGTATTATACAAATATAACAGGTAGGAGGTGATAATTGCGCAGGAGTTTCAATATATGCATTTAAAGGATGCGTACATGGTCACGGTTACTGAATGCAGACGCACACAGAAAATTGAAACACTCTTAAATCTTCCATCATCGCGAACGTGTCAGTGCGCTCATCGTTTCCCAATCATGTCCTCGATCATTGAACACACATCCTCTACAAAAGGATCGAGCGATTTAGCATCGGTCGATGCACCGTCGCATTACCATCATCAATTGCAATAGCTTCTTCTTTCATTTATAGATATCATTATATCCTCACAATTACATACACACATTTACGTAACAAACATGATTTTCATGATTTTCATGATTTTTATGATTTTACACGCAAAATTGCTAAAATCTCTCGTATTCCTTGCACTTCCTGCATACTTCTGACAAAAAATTCAAGTCATCGAGACAAGTGTAGCTGGGAGCTTAGAAAGAGTTTCTTAGACATAAGCGCGTGTATCAGAAGCTTCAACTCTGAGAGATAAGTCACTTTTGCTTTCTTTATTCCTCGTTCTGCCTTTGCAATGCCGGCTTAGCGCCGCAGGGCCGATCAGGAGAATGTCCACTACATTCTGGTCTTGTGGTCCATGTCGGTACATAACAGGTGCGACAGCTCTGTTCGACGTGGGTCGAACTATGTTTGATGAAAGTTGAATTATAGATATGTAGCAATCATGATTATGAGGATCAGAGTCAGAGACTTGGATGAGCATGAGACATGAGACATGAGACTTTTGTCCAAGCATAATTCCAACTAATAACGTTGACGAAACGTGTTCGCTCATCTCACATTATAAACTTCTCACTTGAAAGTTACAGTGATGTTAAATTAATATATTAAATGAAACCGTTTTCTACAAAAAAAAAAAAAAAAGAAAAAAAAGAGAAAAAGAGGTAATATCTGCAGTTTCTGTCGATCACGAAATGGTAACGGCGCCAGCTCAGCAAGGCGCCGAGTTTCGGAAACCTGAAATTGTTTTTACAGATGGTGAGAATGATAACAAAGTGAAATGGTGCCATCTCTTTCCAACTCATTTCAGAACTGTACAGCTCAGGCTTCCGAAACCTGGCGACCGTATGAGGATGTACCTTAAGGTAGGACGAAGAAACTGGTTAATCCACCTGGTACTCAGCAAGACAATTACGGCGTAAGAGAATTGGGTTGTTGCGTAAAATTAGGATCGTTACTCAAGGGAACAGGCGCTTTGAACTTTCGAAAAATCTTCTTTTATAACTGTTTGTCGGACCCAAATTACTCAGATTATTATCGATGAGTGAATTTTTCACTTTTATGCCGATTCATCATTACATATCAACATATCAGACGAGAATTGAATGCAATTACAAGCTCCATTCAAAATTGAACAATTTCATGATTGAAGTGGGTTGTGTGATACACTATATAAATCCAAAATATTTACTACACTGTAAAAAAAAAACTTCAATTACTTTAGTTGAAGTTTTTTACAATTACCGTAGCTAAATGAATATTCAATCAAAAGTACACTGAGAAGGGGACAAAATCCCAAAATTGAGACAATTTAATACAGAAAATAATAAATTTTACTATTTAAATAGTAAAATTTATTCTTTTCTGTATTAAAATGTCTCAATTTTGGGATTTTGACCCTACTTGCTATCGAATTAGTAATTTTTCTAACACAGAGTTTCTCAGTGTATTTTTAGAGTTTCACTAATTTTAACATAGATTTCCAGAGATTAATAATTTTGAAGGTTTTTATGTGCATTTTTACAAAATTGAAGAGATTTTTAGGATATTAAAACAATTTTGTAGAATTGTATGGGATTTTAGGATATTTCGTGAAATTTTAAGGGTTTTCAAAAAATATTTCTATAATTTATAAAAGATTTTGTAATATTTTTAAGGATTTCAAGTTGATTTAAGTGATTTTTACGAAATTGAAGAGATTTTTAGGATATTAAAACGATTTTGTAGAATTTTATGGGATTTTAGAATATTTTGTGAAATTTTAAGAGATTTTAAAATCTTTATAAGAGTTTTATGAGGTCTTAAGG
>UCOK01006613.1:0-20006 GCA_900474325.1 Synergus umbraculus
TAATTCTTCCAGTACTATTTTTTTCCGTGTATTGCTTGATATTTTTCGATGATGTTCATAACTTTTCTACACTTTAATTTTGTGATCATATCTGTATTTTGTAAATGTTAATTTGATCATGTAAGATATACCTCACTCACAGATCGAAATTTTTATAGAAAACTGTTTTACCGATTATTGGTAAAACAGTTCGACTGTCGATACTGCAAATTTCAGATACAGTTCGAAAGATAGAATTTGCTGTATCGACCGATACTACTTTATGGTAGAAATCTATATTACGGACTGTGGACAATATCTATATTACTGACAATGACAATTACAAGTAACTTATCAGGAAGAAGAAGTTAAATGAGAAATTAATTAATCTATCAAATTTTACAAATGCGACTGACAAAGAGGATCACCCATCCCAATAATAAACACCCGCCCCGACCACATGTTCACTTATAATAATAAATATTACAATTTTCTTTTAATGTAGAATCTGTGCTTGGCGATTATACTGCCGATACTGTAAAACGTCATTGTCAACTATTGATATCAAGAAAGTTCGAATCTCTAATGAAGAAAACTATAAATATCCTCGGATGTGAATTCCGTTTGAGAAAAAGCGCTTCTATCAATGTGCTCTGTGACTTCTGACTAAAAAGGTCGTACAATCATTTCAACTTATGCAGTCGAAGCAAAATACATCTGGATATTATTTGCGTAGAACCGTTCCAAGAAATTAAGAAGGAAATCTCTTAGTGTAAAAATATATGTCTTTGTGGATTGCCACATAAGTCAATGATGATAATTGAGTATTTTGTTTTTTTAATCATTTCTTTTCCATATTTTTTCAAGAGATTACATACATGGGAATTACATACAGAATCCCTTATCTTATTTGCTTTCCCCTCTTTCCCTAGATTTCCTTTCTCCTTAGGGTATTCTACATTCCTCAATATCTTATCCAACGGAATTCCCCTTTTTCTAGGGAGTCTCCTTTATACTATAGTTCCCCGCTTTCTTCTCGGGACCCCTTCATTCCCGCGACTCTCCTGCGAAACCTCATCGAACACTTGTGGTTCCTTCAATACCACGGAACATCCAATATTTCTGGAGATGCTCCGATTTCATGGGATTCCCCTAATCCTAACTCTACTCACTGAAATTCACTGATTAATCAGTAAATATCATGCCCTCTATGAGAGCAATTTGGCTGATTCATCAGCGAATTTCACTGATGTGGTATGGTTTTCGCTACAGTTTAGATTTAGAGAGTAATACTCCCTTGCCTCATATGTATTGAACGAGACTCCCGCCATCCACAATAAGCTCTCATCCTTTAGGATCACCTCACTTTTCATAGGGTTCACCTACTAGATTAGTGGCCACCTTTATTTAAACAGAGCCTCTTTACCCCCAAGAGATTACTCCATTTTATAAGGTGAATATTCATGGATCCATATTTCATAGACTCTCTCTCTCTCTCTCTCCACTTTATCCAGACTTCCTGCCTCTTACTCTATATTCCACATAGAAATAGGGAATTCCCTTATTTTTAGGCCGAACTCCCGCTATTTTTAAACCCATAGGGGATAGAGAAAAAATTAGTTTTCGGGTCAGCCTTCACCTTGACAATGTCTTCCTGGATTTCCTTGTAGCCTAATCTCGTAATATTAAAAAAGACCAAAAATAGTGGGTTCGCTTCTCCATAGATGCGGATTTTTCAGATTTAAAATGGGAGATAGAAAAAGATTCACATTTGTAACGTGGTGGATTTTCACCATATTACTGATCCTTTTCCCAGATTGATTTTGTTCGGGAGATTAAAATAAAACTCCATTAGCTGTAAGAGTGTGAGTGTTGGTGTGAATTTGTGAGAAATGAAAGAAATGATGTATTATGTAAACTAGAATAAGTTAATGTTTTTTCCGTTTTCAGCTTACCTGACTTCCGAGGAACCCAATCTGAATATTTATGCTTTATATTTGTTTTTGAGTTACCGTCTGGGATTGTCGTCTATTTTATCGTTTTCATCCTCCAAAACTGCAACTAAACACAATTTAACATATGCATACTTTGCATTGTTGACAAGCTGTCATAACATACGGGCGCATCCATCATGATAAATATCATTTCTCTCGTCTGCCACCAAGGAGCAGCAGCTCACGGACTTACGATTATGTAAGACGACGACTGCGCACCCAGACGAGAATTTCGATGAGTATCTAGTTCCGTACTGGCTGTTTACGTGATAAATTTGGTTTTTAGTGTTCGTTAGCCGAAAAGTAAAAGAGTGCCTAAATCTGCACCAATTCCAATATTAAAGGATTATCTGGGTCTGCAGAAGTCAGGTAGGCGTCTCGCATTTGGATTTCTCCAGATTTTTGTTTGAAAAATTTAGAGTTTGTCTTGATTATTAGAGTTATGTAATATGGCCAACGCCCACTTTTGCTTGGCATAGAGCCTTTTCTTTGTACTTTCGAGTATGATTTTGGAGCACTTGTTAAGATTCGAGTTTAAATAATATTGACTAATGTCAGTTTGTACAATTCAAAATTGTAAAGTTTAGTGATTACGTAACTACGAGTCAATGCTCATGTCATGGCTTCTCGACATTTTGTACATTTTCGCGTTTGATTTAGTATTATATTCAATTGTATTGATTATATCACATGGATATAATTAGATTCAAGGTTACGAACCACTCGTAACATCATTATACTTTGAGAACTTTGCCAATCGTAATGTTTTTGAATGTCAAACTAAATCAAATTGTAACCATTTTTATTTTTATTTAATTTTCTTTTCTTCTCATCTCATCCATTAAAATTTCAAAACTGTATGACTTCATCTTATCATTTATTGTAATAAACTTGGTTTCTATTATTATGTTGGTCTGATTTGTTTTGCGCCCCCACGAAATCCCTCTTGATGAGCGAGCTAAAATGCAAATTTGGTTTTTCAGGGAATTTTGAGTAAGCCTTCGTGAAAAAACTTTTGAGTGGTATCAAAAGTTACCTGGCGCCCTAATTGGCAGTAATTAAAATTTATTGAAACTTTTGTTGGGTTCGAGATTTTGACGGCACTCAGAGGCCGAATGTCCCTTAAGGCCGAGATTATCGTTATACATTTTTTGGGAAGGACAGAAAGAAACAAAAAAAAAAAGATAGCGTTTAATGTCGAGCAGGGTTGCACAGTTACGCGTACCTAAGTCGAAATATAGGCCCTACTTTGACGCTCTTCACGCTCTCATTTATAGGGGCTAAGGTTTTAAAGTAGACGATATTTCAATTCGATTTTTGCTCCTACTTTGGCGTTCGAATGGGCACAGTGTTGGAATTTAGTGACCAAAATATAATCGCGTAGGATATAAGGTATTAGAAAAAAGAGTAAACACTTTATTGTGAATGTGAATATAATTATTGAATTTAAAGAATGAGTTACAAATCTGTATTTATCTATACTTTAGTGTCTGTACCCTTACGTCTTACTCCACAGATTGTCACGACGGAACTGTGAAAACTGACCTGTACTAAATGGGCTGTAGGCCCCTTTTTGTTAGTCATAAAATAGAATGAATCATCCATTCTAACGACAAAAACTTGAAATATTCGTTGATATTCCAACACACAGATTTCTAAATTTTCCATTTGGAGCGTCAAAGTAGGGGTTTAGTATTTCTTTTAAATGTGTCGAAATATGGGGCTACTTTAACGCTCTATACACACAATAAAATTATTGGGGCTATAAGAGTATTAATGTAGGAGCTGAGTTAAATCAAAATTGAAAAAATGTCTTAAAAAACAATTAATTATTAATTAAGAACGCGGTTTATTCGCAGTTATATTATGGATATTCTCATAACTAATCGTTAATAATAGATTTAAACGTTTATATAACAAATAAAATTTCGCACACAGCGCTAGGGGGAATCGAACGCTCAATCTACGGGACGCGAGTCTAGCTACCTAACCATTATTCTAAGCTCTCAAGATGGTGTTCCCAAATTTTTTCTAGGGTATACTTAAACCGAGCATACACAAATATTAAATTGAACCGCCAGATCGTAGAAGAGAGGCGCATGAATATCACCCAAATTTCATTTGACATAAAAACCATTTGATCGAAATTCATTTCACCGAATCAAAATTTGCTCTAATATTAATACACCCGAATTATTATTGAACCTAATCTCCGTTTATCCGAATTAAAATTCTCTCTAATTCTTTTCCCGATTTTTCATTTATTCTAATTATCAACCTGCCTAATATCAATTTCTTCTAATTTCTGTTTGCCCGCAATAGTATTTAACCTGCTTTCTATTTGAACGAAATTCCATTGTTCCTAAAGTCTATTTTTCCGAAAAATAGTTTGACCGAATTTACAAATTCTCGAAATAAAATTTTCTTTAATTTATATTCGGCCAAATATTCATTTTACCTAATTTTCTTTTATCCTAATTTCCATTTCATCAAATTTATTATTTTCCGAATTATCGTCTAACAAAAATTTTCGTTTTCAGAATTAAAACCTGCTCTAATTTCTATGAAACAGAATTATCATTGAATGTAATTTTCATTTTCCAGAATTAAAATTTGCCCTTATAAAAAGGTTAGGGTAACTGGTGCCCCAATTGGTGTTTATAGGCATACTACGGGCTGCTTACCCATCCAACGGGAGAGCAGTTCACTTTTGTGGGAGAACCATTCACCCATGATAAGGCAACTGCTCGTCTACAGCAGCTCTCCGTTCTCGTGGGGCAATCATTCACCCACAAACGGACTAGCCACTGCACCACAACAGAGCAGTGGCTACCTCCACCGGTTGTGGCGCTGCTACTCTCCTCTTTGCGCGACTGTTATCCTAACCTTTTTTCCGTGTACTTTCGATCACTTTGGATGAAAGTTTCGAGTTTCAAGGGATTCGATCATTGATCGCATTTAGTGTGTTTCTATCTATGAATTTTTATTTAACCCTTTAACCGTTAAAGGCCGTTAAAGGGTTAACATATATATCCTGATCTTCGCATCATTCTGTGAATATTTTTTCGCTTACGAAATTGTTCAAACTAAAAGAAATCAGTTTGTTAAGCAAATAGATTTGCTCTTAATCTGAATTAGTAATTTTAAATGATCTATCGATGTAATGTCGACCAAAATAAATATATAATATTATTATTTACAAATAATAGTAATAATAATAATAATAATAATAATAATCCTAGTAACAATGATCCTAACCTATAGCATTAGTATTCTAGATATATAATTTTAATATCTGAGATTTTTGAATGTATCATCAAGGATATTAAACCTTAAGGGCTTTGGATAATCGGGACTTGTAACATTTTTCGGGTGCCCCCCATTTTCATTACGGCCCTGTCCTCTGAAACGCATGGGAAAAGATGTGGGGAGTTTGAAAGACACAACTTGAAAGATATTTTGACGGGAATAAATTTTATTATTACGACACGAATTTCACGATCCGATGCGGAAAAAGAGAGGAATATACTTATAAAATTTTCGCCAACTAGACGATCTAAGATGACGGGTGATGAGGTAGGGATGTAGGGGAATCAATGTAGCAGAAGGAAGAAATGCCGATAAAAAGAGAAGGCGAGTGTGTACACTCAACTTGGATGTTTTTTAGAGACACAACACAGACTGTAAATCCAAAAAACGCGATGTAAAAAATTTTTGACGGGAATAAACTTTATTATTACGACGCGAATTTTACGATACGATGCGGAAAAAGAGAGGAATATACTTATAAAATTTTCGCCAACTATACGATGAGATGCGACAGATGATGAGGTAGGACGGCAGGGGAAGTCGATTTAGTAGCGTGCTCGCGAGGTGATAGCGGTAATTGTTTATACTAAAATTATTACCAGAAAATTGCGGTCGGTAATTTATCTCTTTTTGTCAAATGTAACTTATTTGGTACACGGAAAAAATTAGTTATGTCGAAACTTTCCTTGACGGTTATCGACTTTAGGATACATTATAACCTTTTTCTAAAATCTGAAATACATTTCGCGAATAATCCTAAAGGCGCCTTCACACGTTTTGTATTTCGGTCGACGACCGAATGACGCACATGAGAGTGAAAGAGATAGATAGAGGGTTCTTTTTGTCCAATTTTTCATTCTCCATCTCTGTTACTCTTATGTATTTTCTTCGGTCGTCGAGCGAAATACAAAAGGTGTGAAGGCATCATAAGATAGTTATCGAAATTTTCATTGACTTGGGCGAGATATTGAGAGGGTGCCGTCCCATGTAGGCGCAAAACGCAAAGCGTAAAATGAACAGCCAATTACAGAACAGTTTTAGATTTTTATCTTCTCAAAGATTCTCTATCATTGGCTGTTCGTTTTTCGCTTTACATTTTGCGCCTGCAAGGGATTTCACCCTGAAGGTGCAGCCTCATGTCGGCAGGAAACAAATCTGTCTGTCTCTTTCACTCTCATGAGTTTCTGCTTTACGCCGAAGTTTTCTGCCGACATGGTACGGCACCTTCAGAGGGTGGCGTTCCATGGTTCCGGAATGCGTTGCGTTTTTGCATAAAACAATGAGAGTAACCAAGGTTGGGTCGACTAAGGTGTTTTCAAGATTCCATGGTCTCATCGACGTTGGCAACCGACGTCGGCGACAGGCGAAATGTCGACTGTTGGCCCAATTTCGGCCCAAGTTTAAGGTGAATCCACAAGCCGACTCTAACTCTGGTTCCGCGCGTAAATTTTTTCCGTGCGTAAAATTGGTGTCGCGTTCCCACCAACTTACCCAAGTTGTGTCGCGCTAAATTAAATTTGTAAAGTTTTGAAATTGATCGAGAATGCGGTAAATGGGTGCGACTTGGTGGGAACGCGACACGACTTGGGTATGTTGGTGGGGACGCGACACCAATTTTACGCGCGGAAAAATTTACGCGCCGAAAAAATTTACGCGCGGAACCAGAGTGGATTCACCTTTAGACCGACAATCGGATAAAATGTGGCAGAGTGGTCGGTACGACCGCAAGAATGCGGTCGGTCCAACCTGGGATACAGCAGTCGGTTAGCCATAATTCACCATGATGCACCCGACGGTCGGACCCACCATGGCCCAAATATGGGTCGGTCGTCGTATTTATGATGGTTCGTTGTTTTAAAAAGACCGTGAAAGTACAGTTAGTCCGACTGTTGCACTCGGACTATAAAATTTTATTTATTATCGCTCAATGCTTTTTTTCTTATTTCGATACTTTCCGAGACAAATTCGAGACTTTTCGATATTCGACTTTGTTCAATTCGAGATTTCAGGCCATGACTTTTTTCTAATAGGAAAATAATCAAATATTTATGAAAACCAACTAAACTCAACTATTTCAGGTTATGTTTGTTGTTTTTTTAAGGGAAATGGATATTTTTACGTAAAAATCATCAAATTTTTATGAAAACCAACTAAAAAGCCATGGCATAAAAATCTCGAATTTAACAAAGTCGAATATCGAAAAGTATCGAATTAAGAAATAAAACATTGACACTGAATGTATAGAAAAGAAAATAGAAAAGTAAATAGAACCACGACGGACGCGTAGCAACCGCCAGTGGCACTAGTTCTGATAAAAATATCCATTTCCGTAGAGAAAACACAAACATAACTTCAAATAGTTGAGTTTAGTTGGTTCTTATAAAAATTGGTTGATTTTTACGTAAATATATCCATTTCCGTTGAGAAAACGAAAAAATAACCTCAAATAGGTGAGTTTAGTTGCTTCTGATAAAAATGGGATGATTTTTACGTAAAAATATATATTTCCGTTGAGAAAACACAAACATAACATCAAGTAGTTGAGTTTAGTTGGTTTTTATAAAAATTTGATGATTTTTAATAAATATTATCCATTTCCATTGAAAAAATCTAAACATTACCTAAAATGACTTTAAAATGTCTGCCTTTATTAATACATTGTACTTTTTCATTTAAAATAATCTTATTTGAATTTTAATTTATCCTACACCGCTATCTTAATTTGTTCTTTGTAAAAGTCGGACAAGACGCATTTTAATTTAGTTTAATTGAAAGCTCCTTTCTGGGCTATCTTTAACCAAAAAAGGATTTGGTTGAATAAATAAAATTTTTGTTGGGTAAACCAAAACATCAGATCAATTTGAATCAAAAAAGATTTATTTCACAATAAATAAAGTACTGAGTAATACCATAAAGAAGAATAGAAAAAGTCTATATCTTACCATTGGTATCTTTGAATTCCTCGTGGCATTTGTCATACAGTTCAGGTTTATCTTTAACACATAAGATTAGCAACTCGTTCCTGTCGCAATTTATTTCTCCGCTTGAAGAACTCATTTTTAAACGCACTTTTTGAACAAACACTAACCAACATATATATAAAATTACAAACACTAAAAATTTAGTAATAAGAAATAAAGCATTGGGCAATGTAGAAAAGAACATAGAACATAGAAAGAGCAATGCGACGTCGTTCGCGTAGCGGCCGGCAATAGTATATTCTAAGGGAGCCGTTTTATGGCAGCAGAAAACGCAAAGCAGATAGCAGAAAATCGTAAGAGTGAAAGAGACGACTAGAGTCATTCTCTCTTTCAGTCTTATGAATTTTTGCTTTCTGCTACATTCATGTGCTAAGACACTATACGCGAGTGCAACGCATATTTTTCCGGCGCGGCAGTTGAAAAACCATAATTATATACACTCGAACCTCCCGAATTTCACGAAATCCAGGCCGGAGATCCTCTCGAATTTCACCAAATTCCTGCTCTGAAATGTCATACCAAATGCGCATGCGTATTGCGTATTTTTCAGCATTTTAAATTGCGCGACAATAACAACCAATAAGATGCTGAGTGCCATGGCATGCGCAGTGATTAATGTGATTAGTGAAATTCGGGAGGTTCGAGTGTACGTGTTCTTTTTTTAGAGTTCATATTTTATTTACTTTTTAATTGTATTTTTTTTATACATTTAGTTTTTTCAATTATATATATACATATACTTTTTAGTCTTATTCTTAGTTTGTAGCGGATATGGTCTGCGTTTTTATATACAATAAATTTAGATCAGATGATTCACCTGAATGTCGTTTGAATCCACTCAATTTTAATTAATTTCCCAGGTATGTCATGTCCAGGAATTAAACCTGAACTCCGGGAGGTATCACTGAGGAACTGTAGGCCGTAATCGGGATGTAGAAGGAATGTTGTGACAAACATAGTTGATCCTTAATGAATCCTCCTGCGGAGATTTAAACATTTCAGGCTGCGAAGCATAGGAGCGATCTTTTGCACTGAGAGCACGATAGGATGAACGCACCATAGGGACAAAATATTGGGACACTCGTGTGTAGTCGTGGTTGAATAACGAAACTGTTCATAGTGTTTGAGATGTTCATCATATATCCAACTGAATACGCGTATCGTGGAATTATTGGAAGAACTTGCATTACCCCTGTAGAAATTCTCAAGTCTGGCCCAGACCGGTGATGAAACGCGGAATCTGGCCTGGTCCAGGCCGGGCTTTCAGTCAAAACTGGGCGTCCACGTTTGCGCCAGGCCAGATTTGGCGTCTCACCCCGGTTTGACATCCCCCGACCTGGGCCCGCTCAGGGCCACAGTAAAATGTCTACACGGGTACATCCTTGGTAATTTTATTTAAATCAGTGAAGTCGACACAAAATCGAGGCTCCCCGTTCTTTCTCTTCGAGAGTACGATTGGGGAACAGTAAACTGATGTACACAGCTCGATGATATGTTGTTGTAACATGTCTCTGATCTGGTCCTGGATCACCTTTTCTTTTCAGGTGGATAGTGATAGGGACGACGTTTTACTGGTTTATTGGTCGTTAACTCAATTTTATGCATGGTGGTATGAGTTTGTGTAAGGTGACCTTCCTTGTAGAAGGCTCGATGGTGTTGACGAATCAAGTCTTCGAACTCTTCGCGATATTCCGCTGGGAAATCAGCTTTGATAGCACTGACGTTGATTTTATCAGAGATGTTCACCTGTGGTCTTCCAATGAGATAAATCAATAATCTTTTGCCTATTCCAGCATGGATACACCTTAATGGATGGTTGTAAATTACTCTTTGTTCTTCGTTCCAAGGGACTCCCAAGATCATTGGGTCCTTTAGCTCTTCACTAACTAGGATGGTTGAAGTCATAGGGTTCCCATCGATAGTGTAATTGAGATCAATCTCTCCCAGGATCGTCATTCTCACCCCGTCTATAGCTAAATCGGCGTAGTCTCGATATCTCTTCATTTTATTTAAATCCTCGCTTCTCAAAAATCGTAGATGAATGAAGTTGTCCGAAGCCGCAGTATCATAAAGGGTCTCAATATCCTGACCATTATATTGTACGAGAACGCGAGATAATCTTCGTTCGGTCCCCGATGCAATATTTAATCTGGTTGAGGTTTTTAGTGGTGGATCCTGACCACCTGGTTTGCGCCAGTTGTCACGCTGAGGTTTTGTGTTATTGTCTTGGCCCGACCTTTGATTTCTTTCAGGACAATCCCTGTTTAAATGGAATCCAGGACAGTACCCACCTCTAGGCAATTTAGTTGTGTTATCTTTTTCATGGACGACCGGTCGAGGCTCTGGTTTTCTTGTAAACATCTTCTGAATATCAGCTTCTTCCGCCTCGGATTGCATAGCGCATGTTAATAAGTCGGTGAACGTTCGTGGAGATGCCGCCCTGATTCTTTGCCGGAGAGTAGGACGCAGCAATTCCAAGAATGCCTGGACCATTGTATTTTCAGGTTCCTGACGTCGCAATCGTTGCATCTTCTTCTGTAAAAATACGCCAGCAGACTCTTTGTCACCTTGTCTTTGGGAATATAATTGCGTGAGTAGCCGTCCAATCATACTTGGATTGTCGAAACGTTGTAAAAATAGATCGCTGAATCTATCGTAGGTAAGTGCCAAGCGAAACCTTCTTGTTGTAAGTAAAGGTTCGAGGTTAGACATGTGTCCATGTAGTCCATAATCTGTATCATCGAAAAGGCTGATGGAATTTATGTCGATATTCTTGGTTCTCGGATCGTTGAGAATGAGAATTTAACCTGGGGTTCAGAACATGCCTTCTTTCTGTCAAACGGAGCCGGGGAAATAATTTCCGGTTTGAGGTTGACATCGGCTATGGGTACATCGCTGTTTTCAGATTTAATACCAGTCTTTGATTTTGTTTCGGGCAAGGACGAGGTTTTTGGGAGTGCGGTGTTTAGGTTCTTAATCTTAAGAAATTTAGAAACTAAGTCTAATAATTCTTTTTTGCTTTCTGCGGTAACGGGAGTGGACGTGGAAGCCATATTGATCGTGATTAGGTGCAAGTTTTTTAGTAGTGGAAAACCGAAAAGCTGGTGGGTTTGGCGTTAGACTGACGAGAGTCCAAAACGACACTCGCCTTGTGGAAAAAGTGGGGAAAGCGAGTGGGGATGTGACGCGTGCAACTTCGTGCCGCGTGCAAAGAATTGCGTGCGCCGGCTCAGAACCGTGTAGATGGTCTGCGCGCGCATCTCAGTCCTAGGGCCGACCTTATTTATTCTAAAAATAGGTGTAATTGACAAACGGAGATTTTATCGTACTTAAAACTATAATTTTTAAATGAGACGGATTCAAAACGAAATTAAAATGGAAATACGGTGTACGCATGCGTGCGACATGTTTTATAGTTAGTTTGTGTGTTATTATTTATATTTAAGAAGTGCCGCTTTTGCGATCAAGTTTAGCCAATATGCTTTCGAGAAATTTGTCGATTTTTAAAAGATATTGTGAAATTTTTATAGATTTGCTGGATTTATATGAGATTTCTAATAATTTTAAAAGACTTCAACAGATATTTCTACTTTTTAAAAGGTTTTGTGGATTTTTAAGAGATTTTCACAAATTTAAAGGGATTTTTAAGGTTTTTGTGAAATTTTAAGAGATTTCAAATATTATCATGGAATTTCCAGGAATTTTAAGAAAATTCAAGAGATTATAATAATTTTTAAAGTCATTTTTACAGATTTTATTAAAATTTTTGCGTTTTTTAATAATTATAAGTATTTCAATAGACTTTTCAGATTTTTAAAAGATTTTATGGAATTTCTAAGGATTTCATGGAATTTGACGATATCTTTAATACTTTTAATGGATTTGGAATGATATGAAGGTATTTTAAATGTTTATCGTAGAATTTTAAAAAATTTCAAGAAGTTTCTTCGAATTTTAAGAGGTTTTTAGGACTGATGTTTGTCTGGTCTTAAATTTTTGTAAAAATAAAAAAAAAATTTTTGAAAAAATTTAGTTTTTTTAAATGTCAATATTTAAGACCAAACAAACGTACCTTAAGGCTTTAGCTTCAAATATAGAAATTTTCAATATAGTATCTCAATAAATGTAGACGTAGCTTTACAGAGAAAAAAATGTCGGTAAGGTAGGGATCAGGTAAGTAATACATGCCCTTAAAGGATTTTAAAACTTGTCAGGGAATTTTATTGAGAGATTTCAAAAGGTTTTTATATTTTTAAAAATATTTTGTAGAATTTACAAGGATTTCGAAGGTTTTTGTAAAATTTTAATGGTTTACAAAGGATTATTCTCATTTTTAACAGATTTAAAAAAATTTTGAAGGATTTCATGAAATTTGATGAAATTTCTAATGAATTTTTAGAGATTTTCAAGAATTTTAACATGGACTTTAAGAGATTAATGAATAATTCTGAAGTTTTTAAAATGAATTTTTAAGGATTTTCAAGAGTTCGCTAAGAATTTTAAGAGATTGCAACGAATTTTAAGATAATTTATAATGATTTCGTGAAATTTCGAGTTAAGGGCATGTGTTACTTACCCGATTCCTATCTTACCGACATTTTTTTCTCTGCAACGCTACGTCTACATTTATTAGGATATCAAATTGAAAATTTCTAAAATTAAAGAAAATATTCTAAGGTATGTTTATGTGGTCTTAAATTTTTGTAAAAATAAAAAAATTTCTGAAAAAAATTGTTTTTTATAAATGTCAATATTTAAGGCCAGATAAACGTACCTTAATGCTTTAGCTTCAATTTTAGAAATTTTCAATTTGATATTTCAATATATGTACAAGTATCGTTGCAGAGAAAAAAATTTCGGTAAGGTAGGGATCGGGTTAGTCGTACATGGCCTTAAAGAGACTTTAAATTTTATCGTATAAGGTTGCATTTTGTGGAATAAAGCGTACCCCAGGAAGAGGGGAATAGGAGTGGTTCCGTGAGGTAGATGGGGTCCCTAGGGATTGATGGGGAAAAAGTCCCAAGGAAAAGGAAAGTCTACTCCACATGGTATAGACGGAAGTTCCGATAATAGGAAATAGGAAAAGTTGCATAACGAGGGATAAGAGAACTCAGGAAGGTATATAGAATTCCCAGGGGTTCGGGTAAGTCGTGGTATAGAATAGGTCTTGAAAGATAAGGGGAGTTCAGATGAATGGAAGGTGTCATGAGGATTGGGCTCCACCCACCCTTCGGTAGAAGGGGTAGGTGAAGTATCGGGGGATTCCCAAGGTTAGGGTATGTTTTGTGGGACTGGAGGGTCCCGAAGGATGGGGATGTCCGTTGGAGATCAGAGACCCATGAGATTCATTGGGTTTAGTGGGAGGGAGTCTCGATATTAGGGACCCACTTTTGAAATTTATATAGGGTTCTTGGTGACGCTAAAGGATAGCAGCGTTCCGTGGAGTCCAATAAGATGTAAAATTCTATGTTAAAAGTGGTGGGATTTTGAGTGACTTTTTTAATGATGGGGGAGAGTCGGAAGGGGACAAAAAGTACCTCTAAATGAGTATATATAAAAGATAATCATTTTAGTTCATAATTAAAGAAAAATTGCACCATTAGAACTGTGGTTATTAAAGTTAGATACTTTTTATTTGATTCTAAAATTAGAAAATTGAAATTATTGTTTCTACGCCTTATTTATAATGAATAAGGAAGATTTTACGTCACAACAGGAACTAAGTATCCATTGTTAGATGAAGTGTACTACGTGTTCGAAATAATATGGCTTGATGAAAAATGACTCATATATACGACTCAGGGCCTTGTTAACTAATAATTCTGTGGCTGCAATATCAACTCAGCTTTCAGAATAAAAAAATTGCTAGAGATAACCTTTTATACAGTTTGATATAAAATCTCAGTGTCATAGGAAAATCCAAAGGAGCTTCTTATAAGTTAGTGCGAGATTATCCTCGAGTTAAGTTGCAGTGAATAAATCGAAGTGTATTCAGTTAAAATATTAATTTCGTTTTTATTGTAGCAAACCGCGATTTAAAATGAAGAGCTTTGTTTTCGTTATGGCGCTTTTTTGTGAGTTGAACAAATTTTTCGTTTAATGTTATTAGTTTCTTTTTCTTTCTAATAGGATAATTTTTTAATAGTTTTTCAACTAAGTGTTTTTAATTTATGTTTCGTTTTTTCGTAGTTGCTAGTTTTTTGAAGTTTGAAAACTATTTTGACAAAATGTAAATTTTCTCATTTATATAAATATTTCAAGGTCAATTGTTATGTTATTTTTAATTTAAGAATATAGTTTTGGAAGATGTATTTGAATGTGATAAACTATATTTAAAATTTTTTAATCCACTTTTTCGTTAATTTAGTTTAATTTATTTAATTATACACAAGTATCTTACTATTTTATATTTATTAATAGTTGTGAACTTAAATTTCAAGATTACTTGAAAAACTTAATCAGTATAAAAACTAGTTCCGAAAGTAGCTTACATTTTTTAAGTGTTTGAATTGGTCTAATTAACATGAATGCCTTATTTAGCTGAAAAATGTTATGTTTTTGTAACAACTTTATAACTTTACTTAACGTAGAAATTTCAAATTTAATTTATTATGTTACTATAAAATTTGTACTTTATTTAAATTTTTTATGTTTAAAAATAAAAATTTATTAAATAAGCCAAAAGAATAAAATGCTGGATTTACTTAATTTGTCTAAAATACTTAATTCTTTTAAATAGAGTAAATATAATTTTAAAAATGAGCTTGCAAACTTAGGTTGCTTAAGTAAGTGAACTTCAATGTTCTTACACATTTATTTATATTCTCATCAGGAAATGTATTATATTTGTGTAAAATTTCACCCCTCCCCTCTCCATTTTATGTCAAATGTTTACGTTTTATGAGCACGATAACTTTCGGAAGAATTTACCGATTGGATTGGCCTTTGGCTAATCTTTATTCATTTAGTGTCCAAAAATGAAGGTCAAGTTCGTTAGCCAGCCATTTTGGATAAAAATAACATCTTGAGGACTTTGAAACTGTTTAAAATCACTTTTTTTATATTTACAAATTCTATGTACGAATTTTTGTAGCACTTTTTGATATTAATTTATAAAATAAATTTTAGCACTTTTTTAGCAAAATTTCTCCTTATGCCTTTTTAGAATAAAAAATTGTGAGTTATGATATTTGAAAAATTAAAAAAAAAGAAAGAATGTTTTTAGTCAATTAACTGGAACTTCCGTTCATTTTTGCAAAGTAATTGGCGATTTTTTTTTTATTTTGTGTACAGCCATATAGGTCCGGACACTTAGACTTGGGACACCCTGTTTAATGTATAGTTTTGTTGAAAAAATGAATATCGTTACCGAGTGAACAATTTTAATTATAATATTTTTTTTTTTTTTTTTTTGTAAAACGAAGAAATCGAAATTTACGATTATAATTTGGATCCAAAACACTTAAGTTTCATACATTTTGCAAGGCGCTCTTTATTTTTCGGTCCGAGCTTACTTTTGCTTCCTCATAGAGGAAGCTTTGTAGTGGTGACAAAATCCAGTTTCCTAAAACAGGTTTTTTTGAACATATTTCAAGGGCAATATATCTAATATGATGATCTGGAAAAATGTCCGGATGTATGTATGTGTGTATGTGTGTGTGTATGTGTGTCACAATCCAGCAATTTCTTGAAAACGCGTAGAGATAAATTGATGAAATTTTGCATAGTTATTCCATAGTTGAATTTCTTACAAGGGTTTAACAAAATATTTAATTTTAAAAGTTTTATGTACTTTTATAATTTTCATAAAATTAATTTTTCCAATATAACTTCTCAAATATTGAAAATTTAAAGCTAGTATAAGGGAAATGAAGATTCCTTTCATCGAGACGAATCGATTGACCTATATTATTAATGCATTTCATTAAAAAATGAGGAAGTTATGTTTATTTATAATTTTGAAAGTTAATTTTTCGCTCTATGTTTTCAAATAATCAAAATTTTGAGTTGACGTAAGGAAATTGAATATTCTTTATGTCGAGACGAATCGATTGACCTGTAAGATTAATTCATTTAATTAAAAAATAAGAAAGTTATGGTTAATTGTATTTTTAAAAAAGTAATTTTTCGACTATAATTTCTGAAGTAATTAAAATTTAAAGCGGATATAAAGAAAATGAAGATTCTTTGTGTCTAGACGAATCAATTCACCTAAAAGATTAATGCATTTTATAAAAAAATAAGAATTTTATGCTTTATTGTAATTTTCGAAAATGAATTTTTTGAATATAACTTCTCAAGTAATCAAAATTTAATGCTGATGTAAAGAATACTTAATGCTTCCTCTATGAGGAAGCAAAGTGCTCATTGAATGAGTACAAAAGTTGATACAACTTGACAGCTAGTTTTTCTTCTCGAATAGAGAAAAACTTACTTACATTGGGTAACCTTTGTACAGCCGTTATCCATTGGTAATCTACCTACAGTCGGTAACTTACTAACTGTCAGTAACTTACCAACTGCTGATAAGTTACCTATAATCGATAAATTGCCTGCTGTCGGTAAGTTGTCGACGATCAGAAAGAGAATTTTACCGTCGGTCTATCTTCTCTCTTTGTTTACAATTAATCATGTGTAATAAATTTAGTTGAAGTGATTATTATATATAAATAATTATTTCTTATAGGCGTCTGGATAGCGGTAGACGGGCGTAACGTAATCACACCTGACCATAGTGTATGGTCTGGCAACGTATCAATGACAGAATTACAATCCGAATGCGTAGCGAAAATTTCACAAGAAGAGGATATATTGGTGGATATATTACATATGAAGTACACTTTTCTGAGCATTTTCATTAAAATGACAAAGGAGATTAGATCACAAGGGTCGATTGATTCGTTGAATACGATGATTAATAACATTTGTTATCCAGCATTGGATGGAGAAAAGTTGTATTCTCTAGTAATGAGAATTAGCCAAATGTGCTTAAACGAATCCGATACTTTCACCAATGAGGAAAAGGAATTAATTAAGCACAAATTGGAACGAGCTTTCTGCTCTGTCTACATGAAACTAGGTAAGAAATGCTATTTTCATAAATCAATTGAATTCATGATAAATTATTATTTTAAAAGCAACAATGAGAAAAAAAATTCTCGGATGGGATTCGAACCACGAATATCTATTTTTCATGTATATGAGAATTATCATATTAGATAACTGAGGCCTTAATACTGCTGAAAGGTGGAAATTCCAGGTTCGATCCCTGACCAATGACACAGAATTTAAAATAGCTGTAATTCTTTAAATTATAATTTCTTTACAGCTGCGATTATAACGTTCTCACCCGAATGCATGAGTAATCCATCAACAATGAACGAAATTACAAAGTGTGCTCAAGGAAATATACACGTAGGAGGATCTTTAAGGCAGAGCTTTTTCAGCAACTCCGAAAATTGCAAGTGAGTCTTATTTTATAAATTAATTTCACTTTTATACAATCATTATTATTCATGAAATTGAACCATAGATCGATCAGAACAATATTTTTACGTTCTCATAAGAGAATGTATTAGATTTGTCTAAAATTTGTCACCTCCACCCTATTATTGTCAAATGTCCACGTTTTGTAACTCCTGAAGGAGATGGTGCCCCCCTTAAATCCCCGAGCCTGAAGTAATTGAGTAAAAATCTGTCAACTCGTCAATCCTCTCTATTGCCACCTTTGATTGGTTCTTGTGAGGAGCGTGGCATTCAGTGTAGTCGAGTCGCCTCGTCTGCCAAGCATACGAGCTTTGGGTACTTTCCTTTGGGCACGCTGCTGTCTCTCTGTGGGGCAGCAAATACCGCTTTTTAGTAGAGCAATTGCCTTTGTCGAAAGAGCGCAGTGCTCCTTCCGCCAGAGGGACAGCAGATACTCCATAAAAAGTACAGCAGCTAACCTAAAATAGCACAATAGTTGCCCTTTATTGTAGTGAAGCAGCAGCACTAGAGGTAGTGCAGCAACTATACCAAATTTTTTTTTCGATAGAAAAGGATAGAGATTTTCTATCTCTCCTAATTGTAAACTTTGCATCCATGAAACGCTGTATTTCTCAATTTTTGTATGTATCCATCGGTTTCATTAGGCTCTATCTTTTTCTATCCTTCCCAAAAAAGTTGATTCTGTTCTATCCGTTTTCTCTATCTTTCAGTCTATCTCTTCCAAAAAAATTTAAATATCTTTCTATCTCCCATTTGTAATCTTTTTCTGTCATTAGTTATAAAGTTATTAATTATTAAATTTTGAACATGCATAATAATATTTTAAATACAATATTTTGTACATAAATATTATTTTAATCCTACCGCTAACACATGTAACACTGAAAAATCCGCATCTATGGGGACGCGAACCCACGCACATAGAGTTCGCTGTCCTACGCTTAGTCCATTGAGCTAACGAAGAATTTAGGAGTTGTGTTGTGAAAACTAGTATCACTCATCCAAAAGAGCTCTATCCCAATCTATCCCTTGTTTATTCTCTTTGTCAGTATAATCAATACTGACAAAGCGATAGAGAAGGATTTGACTTATTATACGAAAATCGATGTAGATATAAAGGTATGGATTGGAAAGGATACACTTCCTAGTAGATTGTCAAAAGGATAGAAAAGGATTGAAATGAATAGATGAAGGATAGAAACGAATAGAAATGTAGGAATTGAAAAGGATAGATTTCCCAGTAGATTGTAAAAAGAGTAGAAAAGGATTGAGATGATTAGATTAGAGATAGACATGGATAGAAATGTAATGATTGAAAAGGATACACTTAAAATACATTTCAAGAGAGATAGGAAACAATTGAAAAGACTGTACTAGGATAGAAATGGAATGAATGGTAAAGATTGAAATGGATAGACTTGATAGTATACTTCAAGAAAGATAGAGAAGGATTGAAATTATTATACGCTAATAGATGTGGATATAAAAGTATGGATTGAGAAGGATAGATTTCTTAGTAGATTGTAAAAAGGTGTAACGCGTTCTGTCTCGTAAACGCGAAACTACGTCTCACAATCTAATAAAAATATGGAAAGACAGCAAAACATCAAATCTGTTTATTAAATCGAACTGGGATTCGAATTTATAAGGCGCCAGTCGGATGTGTTTCAACACAGACAACGACGAATCCCATCTTTTTCAATTTGACCTGAAATTCCTATAAATAGAACAGCTAGCCTAGTCTCAAGGTCATAGGTATGAAGGGCACAACGGAATAACCGGAGACAACAGCTTCTCATGAGAAACAATTAAATACATTTAGTAAGAAAAACATTCGAGAATCAGAAATGAAAAGGTTACATAACCTGAGATCAGATAATCAAATTTACAATATGTAAGCCAATAATCAAATAATCGGAACTCTAGATAACTTAGTTCATAATACGTATGACAAAAATGTAGTTTATATCAATACATTATTCACCCAAAGAATTTAAATGGAAAGTTGGATCATAAGTAAAGTATGAAATGATAAGCGACTATCCGGTAGGCACGTTACGTAACGTTACAACCTACAGAATATCGCTAAAACGAAATTAAATTCAATACGAAATCAATAAATTGAGTCAAATGACTGAATATTTAAAAAAAATAAAACAAATGAAACGATATTACATGTGAGCACTCCCGAGATCAAAAAAATATAATCTGAAATGAAATCGAGAAAAGAAAAATGGCGAAGCGGGATAAAGTGGTC
>UCOK01006614.1:0-38195 GCA_900474325.1 Synergus umbraculus
CTTTTAGGTGAATCGATTCGTCTAGACACAAAGAATCTTCATTTTCTTTACATCAGCTTTAAATTTTAATTATTTCAGAAATTATAGTCGAAAAATTACTTTTTTAAAAATACAATTAACCATAACTTTCTTATTTCTCAATTAAATGCATTCATCCTAAAGGTCACTCGATTCGTCTCGACATAAAGAATATTCATTTTCCTTACGTCAACTCAAAATTTTGATTATTTGAAAACATAGAGCGAAAAATTAACTTTAAAAATTATAAATAAACATAACTTCCTTATTTTTTAATGAAATGCATTAATCATATAGGTCATTCGATTCGTCTCGATGAAAGGAATCTTCATTTTCCGTACATCAGCTTTAAATTTTCAATATTTGAGAAGTTATATTGGAAAAATGAATTTTACAAAAATTATAAAAGTACATAAAACTTTTAAAATTAAATATTTTGTTAAACCCTTGTAAGAAATTCAACTAGGTATATAGTGGAATAACTATGCAAAATTTCATCAATTTATCTCTACGCGTTTTCAAGAAATTGCTGGATCGTGACACACACACACACACACATACATCCGGAAATTTTTTCAGATCATCATATTAGATATATGGCCCTTGAAATATATTCAAAAAAACCTTTTTTAGGAAACTGGATTTTGTCACCACTACAAAGCTTCCTCTATGAGGAAGCAAAACCCCTTTACAGCACTATGCGGTCAATCAGACCAAAACAACGTAAAAACAACCCCTTCATGAACTTAAAATTCCTTAAAACCCCATAAAACTCTTACAAACCTATTGAAATTCCTTAAAATTTCACAAAAATCTTAGAAATCACTGAATTTCTTTGAAATCTTTTTAAATGCATAGAAACCTCTTAAAATTTCTCAAAATTTAAAAACATTTAAATTCCTTTTAAAAACGCCAAGAATTCTTAAAAGTCTCTTAAAATTGCACAAATTCATTTAAAATTTCACAAAGTATCCTAAAATCCCTTAAAATTCTACGAAATCTTTTAAAAATCCTAAAACTCTTTTGAATTTCCTAAGAATCACTTAGAAATCGTAAAATTCCCTTTAAATTTCTAGAAACCTCTTGAAAATCCTTATAAAAATTCACAAAAATCTTAAAAATCATTAATCTTTTGAAATCAGCGTTAAAATTCACAAAAATCTCTAAAAATTCCAAGAAACCTCTTGAAATTTCTTAGCATTTAAAATCCCTGTAAATCATTAGAAATCGCGCCAAATTCCATGAATTTAAAAAAATTTTTAAATCGCTTGAAATCTATTAAAATTATTAGAAATTTCAAAAAAATTCATCAAATCCATAAAAATTCCACAATATCTTTTTAAAATCGACTAATTTCTTGAAAGCCCTTAAAAAATGTACAGCTTTTGAAATCCTTTTAAATTTTACTAAATCTTGAAAAAATCGTAAAAACATTTTGAAAACTCTCGATAAAATTCCCTGACAAACTTTAAAAAATTCTTGAAAGGTAAAACATTTAAAATTCGTTAAAACTATTAGAAATCTAATTAAATTCCATGAAATCCTTTAAAATTCTCACAAAATCTTTTATAAATTGAAAATATGTATATAGTTCCGAATAGTGGTTATGCTTGATTTTCTTGAAACTTCGTATACTTATGTATTTTGGTGCGCTGATTACGAAAATGATAGTGAAAGTTGGCGCAAATTTAAATGTAATGAGAAAAACCATAAAAACCCCATAAAATAATGGTTTTTTGCGATTCCCTTTACCATTTCGTTTACCACTCCCTTCGCCATTTCCCTTTAGCATTGCCTTTACTATTTCCTTTGTCATTTCCCTTTACCATTCCTTTTACCATTCCATGTTCCATTTCCCTTTATCATTCCCTTTGCCATTCCCTTTGCCATTTCCCTTTACCATTCTTTTTACCATTTCATTTCCATTTCTCTTTACCATTCCCTTTCCCATTTCCCCTTACCATTGGCTTTGCCACTCCCTTTGCCATTTTCCTTTACCATTCCCTTTGCCATTTCCCGTTACCATTCCTTTTACCATTCCATTTTTCATTTCCCTTTACAATTCCCTTTGCCATTTCCCTTTACCATTCCATTTTCCATTTTCCTTTACCATTCCCTTTATCATTCCCTTTGCCATTTCCCCTTACCATTCACTTCGCCACTTCCTTTGCCATTTCCATTGCTATTTCTCTTTACCATTTCCCTTTACGATTCCCATTGCCATTTTCTTTTACCATTCTCTTTATAGTAATTTTCTTTTACATTGATTTCCATTTAGAATGTGAAGAGCCACGGTATATGGGTTTTTTCATAAATAAAAATCGATATATTTGATTTTCTCGAAAACTATCA
Organism: Synergus umbraculus; assembly: GCA_900474325.1. Classification (NCBI taxonomy): domain Eukaryota; kingdom Metazoa; phylum Arthropoda; class Insecta; order Hymenoptera; family Cynipidae; genus Synergus; species Synergus umbraculus. The sequence goes on from UCOK01006614.1 coordinate 2,371, forward strand.
CTCGCAGAAAAAATATTTTAAACAAAAAATGTGTATTTCGATGAAATCTAGAACTTTTGTTTGAAATATTCTTTTAAATTTTGCATATTAGCTGAGATAATCGCAAAAAACCATGATTTTATGGGGTTTTTATGGTTTTTCTCATTAAATTCAAATTTGCACCAACTTTCACTATCATTTTCGTAATGAGCACGTCAAAATATGTGAGCATACGTAGTATCAAATAAATCCGAGGTAACCACTATTCGGAACTACCGAAATCTTTTAAAATATCTCAAAATTCCCTGGAGGACTAGGATAATATTTAAAATTCCTTAAAACCCCATAAGACTCTTAAAATCCTTTTGAAATTCCTTAAAATTTCACGAAAACCTTAGAAATATCTTAAAATTTGTTAAGAAATCTTAAAATTCGTAAAAACCTCTTAAAAATCCTTAAAATTTCATAAAAATCTCTAGAAATGTCCTGAAATTCCTTAACATTTAAAAGCCCTGTAAATTATTAGAAATCTTGTCAAATTCCATGAATTTAAAAAAAAAATTTTTAATCTCTTGAAATTTTCAAAAATTATTACGAAATCCCTTAAATTTATTGAAAATCTCTTAAAATTTCGAGAAACTTCTTGAAATTTGTTCAAATTATATGATAACAATTAAAATCTCTTTTATATCTTTTTAATTAGAAATCTCATAATATTCCATGAAATCCCTCGCAATTATTAGAAATCTTTTAAAATAACTTCAAATTCTTCGGAATTCATAAATAACATTTTAAATTGCTTAAAACTCCATAAAACCCCATAAAACCCTTTTAAATCCCTTAAAATTTCACGAAAATTTTCAAAATTATAAATCTTTTGAAATCCACGTTAAAATTCATGAATTTCTCTAAAAATCCCCAGAAACGTCTTGCAAATCCTTAAAATTCCACAAAACCTTTCCAAATCGTAAATCTTTTGAAATCCACGTTAAAATTCATGAAAATCTCTAAAAAAATCCCTATAGAAACGTCTTGAAATTCCTTAACATTTAAAAATCCCTACTTTATATTCGTAAAAAAAAACTCTGTTATGTACATATGGTACATATATATAGAACATGAAACGAAGTCAATTATTTTTGTCAGTTGAAAAATCGGTTCAAGTGTTGTATATTCGACGAACCAGCATTCAATATACAATCCATGCAGGCTTGTGCTTGCAATTCCCGCCTTCATCTTCAAAGTGAATGGGAATTTCACCAGGAATTCGCTGAGAACGGTCACACACAGAAGATCTTTGAATCTTTGTAAAATGTGCTGGCTTGGTTCTCGTTATATTCATTTTTCAATAGAGAGTATAGAGGTGTAAAGTAAGCAGGCAACGAGTATAATAAGAAAGAAGTAGCAAAGGTGTGGAGAGGTGAAATCCAAGTTTCACGAGCTTTTATCAAAACGCGTCCATATATTGAGGACGTGTGCCAAGCAGCTTTTATTGCATGTCTCATGCAGACTTAACGCCTAGCCTTCTAACCTTTGGTTATAAAGAAGGTTCGAGAGGAGGTCGCATGAGTGCGAAACTCTTCAATAAAGACGGCATTTGCGTGTATAGTGCATTCTTCGTATAATGCAGCTTGCTTCTGGTGCATGCACGCGTACGTGATCTGACAGTTCCTTACCAAGTCGTAAAAAACAAAAGTGCTTTCAGATGTATGGTTTTACTGCCGCCTGAACTTTCAGAACTGGCAACTGGGCTGTTAAACCGACATTGATTGCCAGGTACCTTATATACCTTTGCGAGGGAATACTGTTTAGTTTCTCCCTTTCCCCTTCATTTCGATTTCGATTTGGATCCTTTAAGACGTTTCAAGAAGTATTTGATAAAGCCTGATTACTGATTTTATTTACCTTCTTATTAGGACTGCAAGTTATTCAAAGCCAACCAGGCTAGAGTGACTCTGAGTCAGTGCTTTGAGAATGAGCTAGAAATTAATTTACCCCCTCCATATCCACTGTTGTATATATAAAAAAAAAACAATTTGGCAAATATAATTTGGCAGACTTTTGAAATTGTTATATTCATTTTTTATGTATTTTTTTGAATTCGAAAAGAAGAACATACATATACATACATAAATTTTTGTTGCAAATCTGATTGGCTTTTGAATGACTTGAAGTTGAAAGAAGAAAAACAAACGGCGGAAAAACATTTCAGAAAAATCTTCGAAATTCGTTAAAATTCGTTAAGATTTCTTAAAACTCCCAAAAAAAGCTCTTGAATACCATAAAATATTCTAAAACTTATAAAACTTTCTTGAAATCATTTAAAATTCGTTTTACGTCCTTTAAAATCTATTTAAATCATTAGAAATCCTTAAAATTCTGTGCTATTTTTTAAAAATCAAAAATTCCCTTAAAATTATTAGAACTCTCTAAAAATTTCACAAAATTCCTCAGAAGATATTTTTGAAATTATTATAATTTCTTGACTACTTTTAAAATTCTTGCAAATTTTATTACAACATTTACAATTCCTTAAAGTCCCTTAAAATTCTCTGAAACCCTTTGAAATCTCTTAAAATTCCTCGAAACTGCAAAACATTTCAGGAAATCTTTTAAAAATTCTAAAAAGCTCTTGTATATAAACCCTTAAAATATTACGAAAATCTTCGAATTCTCTTCAACTTTCTTGAAACCTTTTATCAAATTCCTTAAAATTTAAAATCCCTTAAATTCTCTGAAAATACTCAGAAACCTTTTTAAATTACTTAAAATTTCATGAAAACTTTCGAAATCCAAATTAAAATTAGCAAAAATCTCTAAAAATCCATTAAAAAAAATTATTGGAATTTCTTAACATTTAGAATACTTTTTTTAAATCCTTAAAAATCTTGTCGAATTTCATGAAATCCTTAATAATTAGAAAAATCTCAAAAAATCCCTTAAAATTATACGACAACCTTCGAAATACTTTTCAATACTACAATATCTTTTAAAAATCATATATGTGGAGAAATTCTTTTAAAATCCCTCAATAAAATTAACTCACAACTTTAAAATCCTTTAAACTCCATAAAATACTCTAAAACTCATAGAACTTTCTTGAAATCTTTTTTGAAATTCGTGAAAACTTCTTAAAATTCTTAGAAACTGCTAGAAATTCTTTAAATTATAAGATAATTGTCAAAAAAATTGAAACATTTAAAGTCCCTTGACGTCCTTTAAAATCTATTAAGATTATTAGAAATCGCATTAAATTCCATTGAATCCTTAAAAAATTATATAAAATCGTATAGAAATTAGAAAATCCCTTAGAATATTTAGAAATCTCATAAAATGTCACAAAATTCTTTAAAATTCTATGAAATATTTTGAAAATTATTAAAATCTCTTGACTTTCTTGAAATTCCTGAAAATTATATTATACAAGTTAAATTTCCTTAAAGTCTCTTAAAATTCTCTGAAACCCTTTGAAATTACTCAAAATTCTATAAAATTTCTTAAAACTACCAAAACCTTCTTGAAATCCCTTAAAAATATACAAAAATCATTAAAATTATAAATCTCTCGAAATCGAAGTTAAAATTCGCAGAAATCTCTAAATATTCATAAAAACCTTTTGGAATTTTTTAACATTTAATATCACTTAAAATCTTTAGAATTCCTATCAAACTCCATGAAATCCTTAAAAATTCTAAAAAATCTTTTTAAAATTATTAAAATCTCAGAAACCTTTTCAAATCACTGTAAACTTCATGAAACCCTTCGAAATTGCTTAAAATTCGTTAAGATTTCTTAAAACTCCCTGAATTCCTTAAAAATTTTTATAAAATCTTTTAATAAATAGAACAATCTCATTAAATCCCTTAAAATTTTATAACAACCTTCGAAATCCTTTTTAATTTTACAAATTCTTTAAAAAATCATATATATATATATAAATCATATATATATAGAAATTCTTTTGAAATCCTGCAATAAAATTACCTTAAAATCCCCAGAAACTTCTCAAAATTCTTTAAATTCTACGATAACATTTAAAGTCTCTTTACGTCCTTTAAAATCCATTAAAATTATTATAAATTTCGTTACATTCCATGAAATCCTGCAAATTCTATAAAAACTTTTAAAAATCAGAAAAGTATTAAAATCTCTTGATTTCTTTAAAAATTCCAGAAAATGTTATTGTAGCATTTAAAATGACTTAAATTTCATTAAAATTCCTAGAAACCTCTTGAAATATCTCTCTAAAAACAGCACGGAGAAAAATGGAAGTCAGCGGTTTAGTAACGTTTACACAAATTCTGTTAACAAAACTTTTATTATAAGATAGAGTCCAAAAATAAGGTAATCATTACTGATTTGTATAGGAATGATTACCGTATTTTTGGACTCTGTTTTACAATAAAAGTTTTGTTTACAGAATTTGTGTAAATGTTACTAAACCGCTGACTTCCATTTTTCTCCGTGAGTGAAGTAACGAAATTTCCCTAAAATCTCAGATACATTGTTGTTTCAAACCTAATTTCTAAATTTGAATCAGCGAAATTTCATTAGTTTTTAAATAACTTGAACATGAAGTTGTATAAAGAAATAAAATAAATAATCGTGTTGGTCTGCTAGTTCTTTTAATAAAAGCAAATTTATATAAAATTACAGAAAAAAAACCTTATTCTATCTTTGTTTTGTTTACAAAAACTAAAGCAACATTAAATAATTATCGTTTAGAATTTTCCGGCTTATAATAATGCCCTTAATTGTCGAGGAACATTACATTTATGAATTGAAATTAAAATTTAATTAATTAGGATGAAATTGAAATAAATCTTGACGTTAAAAGCAGGATGTGCAGTATTCGTGGAACCTGAGGGGCTCTCAAGAGGCCCCCTTTGGGAATGAATAGTGTAGTTTGGGGTAGTTGTCACCCATCCTGTTAAAACGAATTACTACATACATATATTGTCGATACACCAAATGCCTGCATATGTATATGTACGACTCTCTAGGGGCACATGGGGATGGCCTCATTTTATGCAAATCACACGGAAGCGTCCGTTAGATGTCCATCGCGAAACGGAAATACAGCATTATACCTACCCACAGGTACTACATATATATATATATACAGGTATATATATATATACGTGTATAAATTTGTGTGCCTAGTCTAGGATGTGTCGTCAATATAAATTCATGCTTGCTGAACCGCACGACGTTTCGTGTTGCTCCTCTGTGCATCCTGAGCTCTCAAACTTTTTCTTGAATTACCCCTACTCTTTTTTATTTATGTGGACATTTCTTTAAATGAAGAAAACTCTTCTTTGATCAAATGTTTAAGTGAAAAATTAATTAATTTTAATTAGTTTCACTGAGTTAGTGATTTGTTCACAATATAAAGTTTTTTCTTCGACCATTGATAATGTTAAACCTTTTGTATAAATAACTATTTTATTTTTGTCATATAATATTATATAGCTTTTATATTTCATTTATAATACTAAATTGTAGAGGATATTTTAAAAGATTATAAAGAAGATTATATGTAAAAAAAGATTATAAAGAATTTTCAATATTATTCTATACTCTCTAAACCTAAATTAGTGAAAAATCGGTTACTAATTTATTTTAATGAATACTTTTACAAATTATTAGATGTAATTTAATTTGGTTGAAGTTTCAGAAGTCGAAGATTTTTTTTTAGATTTAGTGTAATAAAAATATTTTTAAAAAAATTTTCCAAAGTTTCCAAAGTTTCCAAAACCTAAAGTTTATATTTATTCACTAGCAGAAATTTATCCTGCGTTGCTCGGGATGTTAAGAGATTTCATCAGATTTCGAAAATTATAAAAGGATTTTCAGAGATTTATAGTCATTTAAAGAATTTGAAGGGATAGAGACTAAAAGATTTTAAAAAATTTTTAGAAACTTCTTGAACTTCTTTAAAGTTCTACGATAACAATTAAAATTCCTTTTATTTACTTTAAAATCCATTAAAGGTATTAGAAATTTCATCAAATTCCATAAAAGTTTTAAAAATCATAAATCTTTTGAAAACCACATTGAAATTCATGAAAGTCTCTAAAAATTCCTAGAAACGTCTTGAAATTCAGTAACATTTAAATTTCCTGTAAATCATTATAGAAATCTCGCCAAAATTTGAAAAATTTATTGAAATCCTTTAAATTTATTAGAAATATTATAATAATCCATTAAATCCATAAAAAGTCCATAATATCTCTTAAAAATCGACAAATTTGTTGAAAGTCCTTAAAAAATATACAACCCCTTTGAAGTCCATTGAAATTATACTAAATCTTCTAATAATTGTAAAAATATTTCGAAATCCCTTGGAATTCATTAAAATTACTTAAGAGGTCTTAAAAACTTTTCGAATTGCTTGAAATTCCTTAAAATTACGTAGAATTTCATGAATGTGAGATTCTTAAAAATCTCTCGAAATCTAGCCAAATCGATAAAAACGACTGAAAAATCCTTTTAATAACTGTTTTGAACTGTCCCTTAAAATTCTTAAAATTCTTTAAAACTCTTTTTAAAATCCCACAAACTTTTCTGAAATCCTATAAAGTCTCGCCAGGTCAATTTTTACCAGTAAATAAAATAAAATAATCAGTAAAAAAAATAAAATAACAAAATTTGTGAAATCAGACGTTAAAACATCTAAAACTTCAGTCGAATTGTATTTCACTATTTCATTCAGTAGTTATCAACTTTTCTCGCAAATTGTAGTCTAAAATGTCAAAAAATTAGTAGAATTTTTCATTGAAGTAAATCAGTGACAGATTTTTCATTAATTCAGAGAGAGTAAGATCTTAAAGAATTTTTAAAAGTTTTTAAGTACTTCTTGGGCTTGATTGGCTTTAAATTCATGGAATTTTAAAACAATTTAAAGGTTCCCCTGGAATTTTATGAATTTCAAGAGATTTCTTGGAATTTTATGAATTTCAAGAGATTTCTTGGAATTTTATGGATTTTGACAAATTGTTAAGGGATTTTTATTTTCTCAATAGAAGTAAATAGTTAAGTAGATGAACTGGAAAACTTTGTGCAATTCGATAATAATTTTCACTATCAGTAAATTTCATTAATTTTATTATTATTATTATTATTATTATTATTATTATTGTTATTATTATTATTATTATATTAATTTATATTGACAAAATTGATTTTCTTATTTATTTATATTGCCAATATTTAACTGAGAACATATTATACTATCTATAAGAACTGTTTTTTGTCCCTTATTCGCCCTTTTCTCATATCGTGACTCCATATAACTATAAATTTAAAATTGGATAAAGGTTGAAAAGAGTGACGTTCAAAAATTGAAATTTATCGTATCGTAAATGTCACTTTTTGTAGGAAAGTAGGCATATATTAATCGTTTATTTTCACTTAGGAAAACCCTTTGATATTCATGCCAAATATAAAGGCGCCGAAATTCTATCCTGAGTTCTAAATCAAGAATAAAAAATAAAAATATTTGCAAAAAAAATAAGTATATTTTATATATATTACCTACTTTTGTCAAACTTTATAAGAATCCATATGTGCACGTTCTATATTTATTACTTACCTTCATAATTATATATATTACGACAAAATTACGACAAATTATGCAAAAATAATTCCAGACAATTGATATTTCGCATAATAAATGACATATAATTATAATAAAACATAAATAATCAGTGTTTCATACAAGTGATTTTATATTGTATCATGTAGGAGCGAAAAATGGATGAGAAGAACTATGAAGTCTGAAGTGTTATACAAAATCTTAAAATTTAGGAACCAAGCTTACAAAAATACAATTCTAAGGCATAAAATATTATTCAGCACCAAAATAACTCATTAAATATAATTTGGTAATTGTCTATTTAGAAGTTAGAATTTAGAATTTAAAACATTGATTCTTGACTAAATATATTGACATTGGTGAATTTTTGTACACAAGAATTGTTTTTCTTCCGAGGCCTCTGAACAACAATGAAAAAACGATGAAATGTTTATTTAGATATGAGCCTTAATTTGTTTTTAATGAGTAACACTAATTTTTAATTTTGATCTTGCGTTTCAAACGCATCTGCAAATTTTTACGATCTTTTGCACTTGATGATTGTTTCAGTCTCTCAATCTTATTGTAAGTTTAACGCTGTAGATGGAAATCTTTGACATTATTTTGTTTATAATAATATGTTATACATATATATATATATATATATACTATCTTATAATACTTAATATTATACACTATACAAGTTTTTTCACTCACATGTCACATGGCTTTTTGAAGTTCACAGATTGCACAGTTTATATCCGGCGATTTGTGATGGATTTAAGTGATCGTTTATCTTACTAGAACCAGAACGAGAGCCAAGCTTATCGAAAACGCTGTGAAGATGAGCTTATTTCCTCCCCCATGCTGCATTGCTGCGGGATGTTCACCTGCAATCAAAACGACAAGATATGGGTCATTTCAAATATTTGAAATTTCAAGCAGCTGTGTTGGAAGAAAAATGATAGAGAAGGATATAGACATTTTTGGATAGAAAAATAAAAGGATAGAGATTTTGATTAATTATGGGAATCCATCAGAAAAAATTTCTATATCCATTTTCTCTATCTTTTTATATCTTTCAGTCTTTCTCTTACAAAAACAATAAAATTTGAATATCTTTCTATCTTACATTTTCAATCTTTTTCTATCCTTAGTTTTAAACTTATTCATTTTCCAATTTTTATGAGTCAATTTCTTATAATGAGTCAATTTCCTCAAAACTAGGAATAATCATAACAGATATAATAAATGTTATTATTTTGTTTTTCTTTTTATAACTTAGTCATTCTAAAAGCAATCAGTTTTGAAACTATACCCTGGCGGAAGGTTCGGATAGAAATTCATTCCTAACCAATCCGAAAATTTCCGAATCTTACCTTTTAATCATTTTTAATCCGTCGCCTCTAATCCGAATGAATCCGAAATCTATCCGAATACACTTTTTAATCCGTACTTCCAATCCAAATTAATCCGAACACAGTTTTCAATCCAAACGGTCAATCCGAATGAATCCGAGCCTCATCAAAAAAGATTTTTTAGTCCTTTTTAATCCTTTCCAATCCATCAGTCTCTACAAAGTTGAATCCGAATGAATCCGATTGAATGCGACACCAAACCGAATGAATCCGATTCTAATCCGAACAAAGTTTTAATCCTTTTCAATCCGTAATCAACAAAAATTTCAGTACGAATTAATCCGATATTCAATCCGTCCACACTTTTCAATACGTTATCCTAATCCGAATCAATCCGAAATCAATTCGAACGAATTTTAATCCTTTTCTATCCGCAGTTCTAAACTGAAGTTACCGCTCAATCCTTTTCAATCCGTGCCCTTAATCCGAAATCAATTCGAACTACTTTCAATCCTTTCTAATCCGTGGCTTTAATCCGAAACCAATCCGAACTTATTTTCTATCCTTTCCAATCCGAATGAATCCGAAAAAGTTGTGACTGATCACTTAAAAATAAAATTTATATTTAAAAAAATATAAGTGAAAATATGTCACTGAACAGCATCCTTCACATTAGATTGGAATCCTTGCTTCGATCTCGGATTAGATCTGATTCATCCGGATTGAAATCCTTTCTTTGACTTCGGATTAGATCGGTTTCATTCGGATTAAAATTCTTCCTTTAACCTCGGATTCAGTCGGATAGAAATCGAGGATAGACCTCGGATTAGGGCAGATTAGAATCCTCTTTTTCAATTCGGATTAAATCGGATAGGAATCCTTAGATCGAACTCGAATTGATTAGGATAGGAATCTTTGATCGGAATGAAACTGTTTGCTTCGGATACAAATTCCGGAATGAAGTTGATTCAAATGGATACATTTTTTTCTATCCGAACCTTTCGCCAGGGTAACGAATGCGAGATTTTTGAAACATTTTTAGAGAAAACACTTTTTTAGTAAGGAATTTAAAGAGGTTTCTAGAAATTTTAAGGAAATTTTTTACGACTTTTAAGCGATTTTTACGAAATTCAAAAGAGTTTTCGTGAGATTTAAAAGGAATTTATGCAATTTTAAGAGACTTTTAAGAATTCTTATGTGATTTTAAAAAGTATTGTAAATGTTTTGAAATTTTGGGAAATTTTAGGAGGTTTTTAAGAATTTAGGAAGATTTTAAACAATTTCAGCGATTTCGAGGTTTTTGTTAAATTTTAAGGAATTTCAAAAGGTTTTTAACCAGTGTTGCCAGATTGGGCTACTAATTGCCCAAATTGGCATTGAGTAGCCCAAAGGTAGCCCAAAATCTGGTAACACTGTTTGTAAGAGTTTTATGGGGTTTTCAGGAATTTCAAATGTTATCCTGGAATTCCAAGAAATTTTAAGATATTTTAAAAGATTTATAAGAATGGATTTTATGGAATTGTATGGGGTTTCTAATAATTTTAAGTGATTTCAACAGATTTTTATAAGATTTTATGTAATTTTTAAGGATTTCATGGAATTTGATCAGATTACTAATAGTTTTAACGAATTTTAAAGATAGAAAAGGATTTTAAATGTTACCGTAAAATTTCAAGAATTTTGAAATGTTTTTCAGGGAATTTTATGGAGAGATATCAGAGGCTGTCCATTTTTTAAATGCTTTCAAGAAATTATTCGATTGTTAAAAGATATTGTGGAATTTTAATGAATTTTATGGATTTTTATAAGATTTATAATAATTTTAAAAGATTTCAAGAAATCTTTTAATTTTTTTAAAATTCATGGAATTTGGCGAGATTTCTAATGATTTACAGGGATTTTAACTTTTAAGGAATTTCAAGACGTTTCTAAGAGCTTTAAGATTTTTTAGGGCATTTTAAGGAATTTCTAAGGTTTTCGTGAAATTTTAAGGAATTTCGGAAGGTTTGTAAGAGTTTTATGGGGTTTTAAGGAATTTCAAATGTTATCCTGAAATTCCAAGGAATTTTAAGAAATTTTAAAAGATTTCTATGAATTGTGAGAGATTTTATGAGATTTCTAATAATTTTAAAAGATTTAAATTTTTTTTAGAAATTCATGAAATTTGGCGAGATTTCCAATGATTTACAGGGATTTTAAATTTCATAAGGGATTTCAAGACGTTTCTAGGAATTTTTAGAGATTTTCATGAATTTTAATGTGGTTTTCAAAGGATTTATGATTTTTAAAATTGTTGTGGAATTTTAAGGGATTTCGAGAGATTTTAGTGATTTTTAAAAGACATCGCATTTTTAAGGATTTTATTAAATTTTATGAGTTTTCTAATAATTTTAAAGGATTTCAAGAGATTTTAAAAATATTTTATGGAATTTAAAGGAATTTTAATTATAAGAAACTTCAAGAAGTTTCTAGGAATTTTAACGTATGGATTTGAAGAGATTAATGATTTTGAAGGTTTTTGTGAATTTTTAAGGATTGTCAAAAGGTTTCTAAGAATTTTAAGATTTTTTAACTAATTTTAAGGAAATTCGTTTCACGATCTAATCCTTTTCAATCTCTTTGTTAAATCTATAACTTACATCTTAAATCTCATTTATTTCTCGTCTATCCATATCTATCCCTTTCAATCTCTTTGAAAAGGATAAAAATTTTTGGATAGAAAAGAATAAAAGAGATTTTGATTAATTTTGGGAATTCAATATTCATCCCAAAAAATGTCTATCCATTTTCTCTATCTTTTTCTATCTCTCATTCTATCTCTTCCAAAAAAATTTGAATACCTTTCTATCTTCCATTGATTGATTGAAAGGAATAGATCTTGTAATACACTTCAAGAGAGAAAGGAAAAGATTGAAAAGACTATATAATGATAGAAATAGATAGAAATTGTAAAGATTGAAATTAATAGACTGATAGTATACTTAAAGAGAAATAGAAAAGGATTGAAATCATTATACAAGGATAGATATGGATAGATTAGTAGAGATTAAAAAGGATAAGCATGTAATAAACATTAGTAAGGATTCAAATGATAAGACCAGGAATAGACATGGATAGGAATAAGAATGGATTGAAAAAGATAGGCTCTGAATATGTTACGAAAGGGATAGAAAAAGATTAGTGTGGATAGGCGGAGAATAAAGAAAGATTAGCATGGACATTTGGATTCACTTTTCCTTTCTATTTCAATTCTGAAGATTGAAAAGGATTCAAATAGATAGCCTTAATTTTCTATTTTTTTAGTTTCAATTAGATTTGTTGGTATGATTTTCGTATTTTAAAAATTTTCAAGGGTATTACAATTATATATTATTATAATATTATTATAATATGTATTATATTATTATCATTATTATTTATTTATTTATTATTTTTAAGGGTATAATGAATATATTTTTAGAATGTAAAATAAGAATTTGAGCTTGAGATTTTTAGATGAAGCAGTTCGTAAATTAAAAGCAATTAAAAACTCATCCTCCCCCTATGACCATGAGATGAAAAGAAGTGATTAAAGGTCTGTTTTTCCTCTAGTAAAATGCTGTTCACATTACCTTGAGACTATTCAAATTATTTTCTTAATTAATAAGCTTGCCCTTTGAAGTTTCAACACAGAATCCAACAGTCTTTGAAAATCCTTACCGTTTAATACGTGTACAATGACACTTGCAGGTGCAGCTTTGTTCGAGGCGCAAGTGTAATTACCACTGTCATTGAGCGAAGCGCGCGTTATCAGCAACTTGCTCGTTGTTCCGCCTTTGGCCTTCTCCGTCTCTAAAGAAACTCCTCCTCTGTTGGAATTTTTAAAATAAAAACAACGAACCAGAATGAAAATAATAAAAACAAGAAAATGAATGAGAAAAAAAATGTTAATTACATATACAGGGTTCAAACGAAAATTGTACAAAACAGAGAGGGACATTTAACGATGATATTGATTTTGACCTTGAGGTCAATTTTCAAGGTCAAGTAAAGGTCAAGGAACTTTTTTAAAACGGAAACTCCTATTTTTGACTACGGATTTAAAAAGAGCAGAAAATGTCACTCGTCCATTTTGACCTTGACGTCAATTTTCAAGGTCAATTGAAGGTCTAATATCTTAAAAAAACGGTTTGATGTCCGTTTTTGGAATTATGTTTATTTCTTCATCCATTTTGACCTTAATGTAAATTTTCAAGGTCAATTGACCTTGAGGTCAATTTTCAATGTCAAATGAAGGTCAAGTTCTTTTTTTTTAATGGAAACCCCTATTTTTTATGGGGGATTTAAAAAGAGCGGAAAATTTCACTAATCCATTTTGACCTTGAAGTCATTTTTCAAGGTGAATGAAAGGTCTAATATCTTAAAAAAACGGTTTGATGTCCGTTTTTGGAATTATGTTTATTTCTTCTTCCATTTTGACCTTGATGTAAATTTTCAAGGTCAATTTAAAAAAAATGTAATTTAACCTTCAATTGACCTCAAGGTCAAAGGTTAAAATAGGACCGTTTTTTAGCTATTTGACCTTTATTCTTGAATTTTCTAAAGTTTCTATATTTGAACGTGAAATTTTCTACTCTTTTCAAATTATTTGATTAAAGTAATTCGAAAAAATCTTTTAAAAATGCGAAGTGGGATCGATTTTTCTTGACTTAATGTCGGACCTGAGACGAACTAGATTAGGTTGAAATTTCAGACGTCTTATCTGGCGAAGTTTTTTTATTTGTTTATTTTTTATATTGACAAAGGAATTCCAAGATATTTAACAGAATTTCATTTAATTCAAAAGAACTTCAAAGAATTTTAAGGGATTTCAAGAAATTTTAAGCGACTTTAAAGAATTTTCAAAAGAATTCAAAATAATTTTAATTAATTATTTTAATGTTATAATTTTTTTTTAATTCAAGCGTTTTCACCAGATTTCAAGACATTTTAAGGGATTTAATCAGATGAAATCAAATGAAATCCCATAAAATATTTTTAAATTATTTGCAATTTTTTTGAATTTTCTGTAAATTTCTTAAAATTGTTTGAAATATTACAAAATTCCATAGAGTTCATTAAAATCTCTTGAAATCTCGTAAAATCCCTTCAAAACTCGTAAAAACCCTTGAAAGCTCTTAAATAAAATTTGAAAGAAATTCTTTTAAATTTTAAGAAATCTTTTAAAGTCCCGAACAACGGTGGGTAAATAAATAAAATAAATAAATGTTGGTAAATAAATAAAAATTTTGGGTTTTGGAGACAGTGGTCAAATTAAAAAAAAAATATATTTTTATTCCACTGAATACAAAAATAAAAAATAGTCAGACTAGAAGTCTAAAACTTCAACCCAATAGGAACCAGCAAGTTTTAATTTTAAAAACAGTGTTATTATGTAGCATCAAAGTTTTAAAGAAGTGTGATGAATAGAGCTTCTAAGTACCTAATTCGAATTCGAGTGCATGAGCTGTAAAACTTTTTTGATGCCAATCAGGAACTTTCAACACCACTCCACATTTGGAAACTTTGTCAGGAAACAACTCATGTGGTAGAGAGCACAGAATAAAAAAAACTAAGTGTAAATATTTAAATGCACTTGTAAATTTTTCAAGAAAATTTAACACAATTCTGCGCTCTCCAATATATGTATTATATATTATATAATTATACATTATATCCAATATTATATATTATATATTATTACATATAATATAATACATAGGTATATAATATTTTAGAGCACAGAATATTTATTTAATAATTAATAATTAATAATTAATATTTACTTAATATCTTAAATCATTAATTATTAAAATAAATATTAAATATTTCTAAAATATTATATACCTATATATTATATTATATATTATATATAATAATATATTTTAGAGTACAGAATTCAAAACTAAGTGTAAATATTAAATACAATTGTATACCTTTCCAAAAACTTAACACAATTCTGCGCTCTCCAATATGTATGTAATATATAATATGTAGTATATAACATATAATATATGATATATAATATATTATATATAATATATGATGTACGATATAAGATATATGGTATATGATATATGGTATACGATATACGATATACGATATATTATATATGATATATAATATACGATATAAGATATATGGTATATGATATATGATATACGATATATGATAAATGATATATGGTATATAATATATCAAAAATATATCACAAAAAAATTACGTTTTCGCCAATTTAGAATCAAAATTTTGCTCACCTCGGACTATCAAAGTCGATAATTGATCCGGTGTGGTACCAAGTTACATTACTTGGAGAAACATCTTGTGCGTTTACAACGCATGTTAAACTAATCGTACTACCCTTTTTTACGTAAACTTCTTCTGGACCTAAAATTTTGGCCTGGACGTCTAAAAAAATGTGATTATATTTGCTAAATAATTACTAAAATTCGTAATCTTTTTGAAGAGACAAACCAATTTTGATTTCTCACCTAAAACTCTTAGATAAATAGCTTTATGTATTTTCGGTTCTGTGCTAAGTTGGCACTCATAAATGCCTTCATCTCTCAGCTGTACATTATCTATCTGAAGATTCCAAATACTGGAATTTTCCTGGGATGGTGAATAACTCACATTAGTAATTATTTTGAATCTCATGTCGCTAGTGTAAGTAATGTACATCGACGTTAATATTTGGAGGTCTTTTTTTCTTATCCAAGATACCTGCATGTTAAATAAAGAAATCAGCAATTTAATAAAAAGATTATAAATAAGTTATATTTATTATAATTATATGTATAATTATATAAATTATATCAAAGAAACTGATATATTTATGATTACATTCTATATTATATTATATATTATACATTATATATTATATTCTCTGATTATATAAATATAATTATATAATTATATTTATTCTAATTATAAACTATAATAAATTTTGATGCTTACAGTTCTATTTCCTGGATCTTCAAAATTGCATAAGAGAGTGCTGACTTGACCTGCGATTGCTGTCACCTCTTTAATAAAATCCTTTGACTCTCGTATATTTTTTTCTTCATCTCCTTCCACATTTTCTTCTTTACTTTTGTCGAAGTCATCAGGTAAACTTATACCAGCTGAAATTAGCTTTTATTATGTTCACAATATTCTCTTTGGTCTTGTAATTATAAATACGTTAAAATATTAATCTAAATAACGAAAATCTGAACTAAAATTTAAAAATAATTACATATACGCAAATGAAACTCATTGAACAATGATAATAAAATTGGCTGTGAAAATAATAGCTCTGAGAACTTCATATCGACAACAGATGTTAATGCTTTAATCCGATTATGACTTTACAATAAAATTTTGTAAAACATTGTGCAAGTACCGTAAAAATATTATATTACGCGAGAATTATCTCGGATAATATTATGGATTTATTAAAATCTATTATTTCCATCACTGGGAAATATTATTTTTTTTGTGCACATTGTTAATTTCATCGTATTTCAATAATTCGAGTATTCTGAAAATTGTACTTATATATTTATTAGCTTCTTTTGAATTCTTTCAGTGTGGCTGACGAAAAACGATATTAACTACTGGGAAAAATGGCTGGCACTAATTCTGAGAAAGTGCTGGTAAGAATATATTTATTTTTGTATATATATCAGAGTAATAAATGATTTTTAATCCGTAAATAATAATTCTGTATTATTTATTAAGGAAAAAGGTTCTTACTCGAATTATTTCTTCAGACTTAATTATCCTGGAATTTTTTAATTAGAAAATCTTGCCACTGCATTTTTCCATCCAGTTAACGAGATTTTTCTCTTAAAAAAAAAAAGAAAGAAAAAAAAGATGAAATCAGATGAAATAGACATTCCGACTAAATTAGTCATATACGAGTTTTTCCTAGTGATAATTAAAAAAACGTTCACAGAAATGAGTAAAAATTATAATAGTGACAATTTCTTTATAAAAAGATATATTGTAAGCAAAAGTAACTTTCTGGATGAAAACACATTTTTCAGGAAATCAGGGCAATGACAGGGAAAAAAAAGTTTATCAGGGAAGTCAGGAAAATATCAGGGAAATGCGAGCAGTTGTCAGGGAAAGTATAAATTGACATTTATGTTAACTATGTTATTTTTGTCGTATTACATATATACATATATACATATATATATATAACTTTTATAATTTATTTAACAAATTTTAGAAACTATTCAAAGATTTCGAATGATTATAAAGAATTTCCAGATATTCTCTGAGATTCTCTAGGTTTCTAATGATTTCAAGACATTTTCAAGAATTTTAAGAGGTTTTTAGGAATTTTAAGGGATTACAAGAGATTTGTATAATATTTAAAAGATTTAGTGGCATTTTAAAAGGACTTCATGAAATTTTAAGAACTTTTTAAGGAAGTTTAGGGAATTTAAAGAATTAAAGAAGATTTTGTAGAATTTTAGTGAATTTTGAAAGGTTTTCAAAAATCATAAAAGTTTTTTACGTATTTTAAGGGATTTAAAAGTTCTTCGTGAAATTCTAAAGAATCTTAAGAAACTTGTAAAAATTGCAAGTAATTTTGACATTTTTAAAATGATTTTATGGAATTTTAATAGTCCTCATAAAATTTTAAAGAATTTCAAGTGATTTTTTATTTCTAAAAGATTTTATGTGATTTTTTATTTCAAGAACTTCTTTTAGGGATTTTAATGCACTTTAGGAAATTTTAAAGAATTTCACGAGATTTTTATGACTTGTAAACGATTTTGTAAAATAATTATAAATGATTTCATGGATTTTTGAAAGATTACAGGAAATTTTAAGAGATTTTTGGAAATGTTAAAAGATTTAAAACTTCTCCTTGGAATTTAAAGTATTTCAAAGGATTTTAAGGAATTTAAAAAAATTAGTAAAAATCGAAGGAATCTCATGAAATATTAACTAATTTGAAGAAATTTCTTGAAATTTTAAAATGCTTCTAGGAAGTTCAAGAAATTTCAATGAATTTTAAGAGATCTTTTCAAAAGTTGTCGTAAATTCGAGACATTTTTACAAATAATAAATTTTGACATTTTAAAAATTATTTTACGCAATTTAAAGATGTTTCTAAGAATTTCAAAAGATTTCAGCGAATTTTAAGAGATTTCAATAAGTTTCCAGTAATTTCTGGAATAATTTCTACAATAGCATTTAAAAATCCTTTAAATCCTTTAAAATCCATTAAAAGTAGTAGAAATCTCGTCAGATTTCATAAAGTTTTTAAAAATTCCATAAAATCTTTTAAAGAACAGAAAACTTTCTTGAAATACCTTAAAATTATTAGAAATCTCATAAAATATCACAACATCCTTAAAAATCCCAATAAAGTCTTTTAAATGTCATTAAAATCTCTTAATTCTCCTAAAATTCTTGGAAATTCCATCAAAACATTTTAAATCCCTTAAAATTCTCAGTAACCTTTTAAAATTTTGAAATTCCTCAAAATTCCACGACAAAACTTAGAATACCTTAAAAACCCAGAAACCTTTCTAGCTCTTTTAAAATTTCACGAAAAACCTTCGAAATCTCTTAAAGTTTGAGATAATCTCTTAAAATTCCCAGAAACTTCTTCAAATTGTTTAAAATTCTATGATAAAAATTAAAATACCTTCTTATCCTTTAAATTACATTAAAAGTATTAGAAATGTCATTAAATTCCATGAAATCCTTAAAAATTACATAAAATCTTATAAAAATCAGAAAAATTTGTTGAAATCACTTAAAATTATTAGAAATGCCATAAAAATCCATTCTTATAAATCTTTTAAAATATGTTAAAATTCCTTGGAATTCCAGGATAACATTTAAAATTCCTAGAAACCCCATAAAACTCTTACAAACCATTTTAAATCCCTTAAAATTTCACAAAAATCTTAGAAATTCCTTAAAATTCGACAAAAATTTTCAAAATCATACATTTTTGGAATTGCACGTTAAAATTCATGAAAGTCTCTAAAAATCCCTAGAATTATGAATTCCTTTAAAATTCCTTAAAATATCCCGAAATTCTATAGAATGCTACGAAATTTTTTAATAATCCTAAAATATCCTTTTAAAATTCCGCTATAAAAAGCTGATGTAACGAAATTTCTTTAAAATCTTGTATACATTGTTGTCAAAAGTTTTTCATGGAATTATAAGGGATTTTAAGAAACTTGTAAGAATTTTAAGAGATTTTAACGCATTATAAATATTGTCGTGGAATTTAAAAGGAATTTCAGTTAGCTTTCAAGAATTGTAAGAAATTTCAATTCTTTTAACGTGATTTTAAAGAATTTAAATTTTCCTCATGGAATTTTAAAGGATTTCACCAAATTTGTATGATTTATAAAAGAATTTGTAGCAGTTTAAGGAATTATAAAGAATTTTACGAGATTTTTATGATTTGTAAACGATTTTTAAAAATAATTGTAAAGGATTACATGGAATTTTAAATATTTTATAGTGCAATTTTAAGATATTTAGGGCTGATTCCACCAACTGTAATTAAATTTTAATCCTTGATTAACTTAAGTTAATCAATACTTTGCGTACGCAAATCAAGGATTTAATCAAGGATTAAAATGTAATCACATAGTTGGTAGAATCGGCCCTTAAAGATGTTTTTAAAAATTTCTTAAGATTGCAGCGAATTTTAAGAAATTTCAATGAATTTTAAGAGATCTTTTCAAAGGTTGTTGTAAATTCAAGAGATTTTTACGAATGTTAAATGTTGTAAAGTTATTTTAAATTTCAATAAGAAATTTTTGAAAAATTTCAATAGTATTTTTACTGAAAATTTATTCACATTTTAAAATACTTTTCTGCCAGGTGTCTGAAAGTCAGGGAAAAGTTCAGGAAAATGTGAGGAAAATGAAAAAATTGAAACTCGTAGCCACCCTGAAAAAACTGTATTATACCATCCTTTCTATATATATAACATATATATTATGTTGAGTCATCCCACTGCGCAGTAGCAATAAAAACGTACCTGTAATGTCATTATCGAAGAATGAATCTGCGCGTAACAGGTTAGCAATTCCCAGCAACATGAGAGCCATACCGGGGATAGATGCCATTTTACAAATGAATGTAATTCATCTTAATCTGCCGACTTTATACGAGAGAAAAGAGAGAAATTTCGCACACTCCTTTTCTCGTATTTTTCCGCCGCGAAGGCGTCTCACAAATGAGTTTAACAACAGTGGGCGTTCGGGTGGACGCAATTTACAGCGTTATCGGTCACAATTAATATCTCGGCTAACGTCGAGCATCCTCCAGTAAGGAAGGTCCTTTATCTTTCGATCGTCGGGGGATTTGCTGGATATATCGACCGCCATTAGCCTCGAATCGTGGGTCACGGAGATCCGATTCCTCTCGCGAAGAAAACCTCTAAAATGCCACCCATTCTCGTAAAGTCATCAGGGATATTGCGATAGTTTACTAAATAACTGAGACTTTTTTCTTCCACTTATTCTGATCACTTTTTCAAGAGATTTCACAAGATTTCACAAGATTTCAATGATTAAACCGCTAGAATTTTTTAATCCCAGCGCAAAGGGATCCTGACAATTTATAAAACTCACTTTAAAAACATTTTTTCATATTTATTAGGTTGAAGTTTTTTTTTTATTTTTTATATTTCTTAGATTAATTAAATCTTTTTTTTTATCAAAATAAAAGAGATGAGAAAAATATTATTTAGTATTATTTATTTACTAGCAGAAATTTACCCGGAGGTGCCTGGGATTTTAAGAGATTTTAAGTGACAAAGGAATTCCAAGATATTTAAAAGAATTTCATTTAATTCTAAGAAACTTCAAAGAATTTTAAGGGATTTCAAGAGATTTTAAACAAGTTCCAAGAATTTTAAAAAATCCAAAGATTTCGAAGAATTATAAATATATTTTCCAGTCATTAAAAGAGATTTGTATAATATTTAAAGGATTTAGAGGAATTTTAAAGTACTACATGAAATTTCACGAGATTTTTTATTGTTTTTTTTTTTAATTTTGTAGAATTTTAGGGAATTTTGAAAAGTTTTCGAAAATTATAAAAGTTTTTTACGTATTTCAAGGGATTTAAAAGTTTCTCGTGGAATTATAAAGGATTTTAAGAAATTTGTAAGAATTTTAACAGAATTTTAAAGTTCCTTGAGAAATTTTAGAGGATTTCACAAGATTTTTATGATTTTCTAAAGATTTTGTAGAATTTTAAAAAGATTCTTAAAAACTTAAGAAATTTTGATTTTTTCAGAAATTTTAATGTTCCGCATGGAGGGTTGAACAGATTTCACGAGGTTTTTTGTCGTTTTTTTTCACTTTTGTGGAATTTTGAAAAGTTTTGGAAAATTATGAAGTTTTTCACGTATTTCAAGGGATTTAAAAGTTTCTCGTGGAATTACAAAGGATTTTAAGAAACTTGTAAGAATTTTAAGAGATTTTAAGGAATTATAAATATTCTCGTGGAATTTAAAAGGATTTTAAAAGGCACGTCAGAATTTTAAGACATTTGAACTATTTTAAGGTGATTTTAAAAAATTTTAATTTTCCTCATGGAATTTTAAAGGATTTCACAAAATTTTTATGATTTGTAAAAGATTTTGTAGAAGTTTAAGGAATTTCAAGAGGCTTTCAAGAATTTTAAGAAATCTTTACGAATTATGATTCTATTATAGGCAAAATCAAATAAAATCCCATAAAATATTTTTAAATTATTTGCTTTTTTTTAAATCTTCTGTAAATTTTTTAAAATCGTTTGAAATATTTCAAAATTCCATGGAGTTCATTAAAATCTCTTGAAATCTCGACAAATCCCTTAAAAACTCGTAAAATCCCTCAAAAGCTCTTAAAGTCCCTTTAAATTTCTTAAACTTTCTTAAATTCCTAAAAATTACTCGAAATCTCATAAGATTCTTCAATATTTTTGGAAATCCCAATTAAAAAAAAAATCTTTGAAATCCTAAAAAAGCGCTCAAAATTACTTAAAATCTTTTGCAATCCTTTAAAATTCTTAAAAACTTTAAAATTCCTTTAAATTTTAAGAAATCTCTTAAAATCCCAAACATCGGTAAATTTCTGACAGTAAATAAATAAAAATTGTGGGTTTTGGAAACTGTGGACAAATTTAAAAAAAATATTTTTATTCCATTGAATATAAAAATAAAAAATCATCAGTCTGAAATTTCAAACCAATTTCATATTTGCAAGCAAATCAAATTTTTGAAATTTGAATAACAGGGAAAATTTACTGAATGTGGGTACAAAACACATTAAATTTGATTATTTTATAGAAAACGAACTAAATTATTATTATTAAAACAATCGAATTATTCGATTTCGATGATTTCAAAATAAAAATTTAGAAGAGTAATTAAGTCTAGAAATAATAATAATTACTCTGTTGGGAAATTTGATTTTATTAGCATTAAATTACAAAATATTATAGTTTAGTACAAAAATTGAGAAGGAGTTATGATGTTTGTTGAAATTGATATAAAACACGCACCCACTGTATATTAAATAACTTTTTTTTAATAAAATTTGAAAGCAGATTTTTGTACCCTACTCAATAAGTTTTCCATAATAAAATTTCCATAACTAAAATTCCTATAAAAGTATTAAATTTTTAATTATCTTTGAGAGACAAAATGAAACAATTAAAATCAAAGAAGTCGACTTTTTGGTAATTATATTTTTTTTAACCAAAGATGGAGTTAATAAGCTTGCTATATTTTATTATTATATTATTTATTTTTAGAGTGATTTATGTCAATATCAATCAAAATTTTAATTTTCTCAAATACATTCTTCATATTAAAAAATTCATTGGCGGTTTTATAAATTTGATTTTTTTGTAAAATTGTTTTTTACAATTGTTTATACAAAACATTGTTATTGCTAATTTTCTGTAATAGTTTGTATGTCTTGTAACTTTATCTGTTAAATATTTTCGCATACAAAGTATGCGAAAAATTAATAGAATAATTTCGATAATAATCGATTAATAACATAATTTAAAATTAATAAAGTTTTTGTAAAAATGAATTTTTTTTATAAATAATTGATATTCCTCCCTAAAACTTTTCTGGATACTTTCCACTCTCAAATTTGAACTCCATTCGACTAATTTTTATAAAAAATCTGAATATGTTAATTGAATTAGATTTTTACTTTACATAGTTATTTATCAAATTGTTTAATCAATTTTCAGTTAAAGTTTATTGCTAAAACTGAAAATAATAAGACACTATCGAAGCACTTTAATCGAAACACAATAATTTCATCAGAAGTCTGTTTATTTTTTATAAAACTGCTTATAATGTTTATAACAGCTGCTTCGATGAACGTGAAAACATAACAAAAACTCGAGATGGACCGTTTTCTGGACCAAAGCGCTTTGCAAGCTTACCGGATACTGACTTAAATTTTGTCGTCCTTTAGGTCCAGAATCTATCTCACAATTTTGCGTTTGCGCTTGAAGTCTTGAACTGCCGCTCTATTCTGGCCCTCTAGATTTTTTCTCTCCATACTTGATAATCTAAACATGATTTTATCGACAGAAAAAAGTCCTCTCAGTTATAATATTATACTTTTATATTATCTATAATTAATTATTTTACTTTTGCATATTGGGACTAAAAAAAGGTGAATTTATAAACTTTTATTTCAGAATTCACTGACTGCATGTTGATAATGTAGATATCATGGGATTTCATATCAAGGGTAGGAAAATATTCACAAGCGGTAAGGGGTGAAGTATTTTAGACCAGATGTAGATCTCACGATATTTCTGTAAATTATATTATCATTTGATAGTTAAAGTTAATAAATAATAACTGATTAGTACTTCTGGTTTTTTAATTCTAGTTAAAACAATTAAAACTGAAATGCTGGTTAAATCAACCAGAAAAAATAGTAAGGGTATATTTAATCATAATTCTGGTTAAATTAACAAAATTTTTTTTTCATCGAGAGTAAATAAATAAAAATTTTTGGTTTTGAGAATCTAGGAAACTTTTTCTTTTTTATATTTTGATTCCAATATTTTTTAAACGTATTATAAATTTTCTTTAATATTTCATGGAATTTTAAATGATATTATAGAATTTTAAAGGATTTTTACAAAATTTCAAGTAATTTTAAGGAATTTAAGGAGATTTAAAGAAATTTTAAGTGATTCTAGGGAATCTAAAAGAATTTCCAAAGAATTTAAGGATTTTCCAGAGCTTTCACAAGATTTAAAAAATTATAGAAAACCGTAAAGGACATTAGGCGATTTCAGTGAATTTTAAGAGATTTCAAGTGATTTTAAGGAATTTAAGAAAGTTTCAAGAAATTTCAAGTAATTCTAGGAAATGTGAAAGGATTTGCAAAGGTTGTAAGGATTTTCGAAAGCTTTCACAGGAATTAATAATTATAAGATATCGTAAAGGATTTTAAGAGATTTCAGTGAATCTTAAGAGATTTCAAGTGATTTTAAGGAATTTAATTGGATTTTAAGGTATTTAAAAAAAATTTCATGAGATTTCATGGAATCTGGAATAATATTAAGGAATTTAAAAGGGTTTTACGAAATTTATTGAGATATTAGAAATATTAAGTGATTTCACAGTATTTCGAAGAATTTTATGAAATTTTAAAGGATTTTACAAAATTGCATGATATTTAAAATAATTTTCAGAGATTGAACGATATTAAATAGGATATTAAATTATTCTAATGCCTTATAAGGAATTTTAAGGCATTTATGAGATTTCATTGGATTTTCACGAATTTCAAAGGATTTCATAAGATTTCATGGGATTTTAAGTAATTTTATGTGATTTGATGATATTTTGGGAGATTCTAAGTAATTTTCATTTTTTAATTTTATTTTGGGAGATATTAAGTAATTTTGAGGACATTTATTTCCAAAAATTTTGAAGGATTTGGTGAGATTATATGGAATTTTCAAGAAATTTAAAGCATTTAACGAAATTCCATGAAATTTTGAGTATTTTTGAGAAATATAATACGACTTTATAGAAATTTGAGTAATTTTAAGAAATATTAATTGATTTTGCGAAATTTAAAGGAATTTCACAAGATTTTATAGAGGATTATAGCAAAATTTTTTGGAATTTTATGGAACATCAAAGAATATCAAATGATTTTATGAAACTGAAAAAGGAATTTCACCATGTTTTTAAGGATATTAAAGGCATTTTAAGATATTGTTTGAGTTTTAAATTAATTTTAAACACTTTTAACGAATTCAAGGGAATTTTACGGAATTTCATGGAATTTTAAATACTTGTGAGATATTTAACGGGATATTAACTTATTTTGAGGACTTTAAAGGTATCTTCCGAGATTTCATTGGATTGACAGGAATTTTAAGAGATTTCATGACATTTCATGAGATTTTTAATAATTTTAAGGAATTTTACCATCCCAGTGGGCAAAGAATTGAATGAGGTTTTTAGAACGTCCTAAAACGACCTAAAAACGTTCTATGTCAGGCCATAAAACGTTCAATGTTCCAAATACGTCCTAAAAGTGTCTTTGGAACATTGGATGTTTTTTTGGCCTGACATAGAACGTTTTTAGGACGTTCTAAAAACTTCTTTCAATTTTTTGCCCACTGGGATATTTTATGGCATATTTAGTAATTTTAAGGACTTTTAAGAAATTCAAGGGATTTCACGAAATTTCAGTGGATTTTCAGAAATTGAATCAGATTTCATGGGACTTTGAGTAATTTGAAGGACTTTACGATATTTTAGTAATTTTAAGAACTTTTAAGGAATTTCAGTGGATTTTCACGAATTATTTTAGAGATTTAATCAGATTTCATAGGACTTTAAGTAATTTTAAGAAATATCAAGTGAATTTACGAAATTTAAAGAAATTTCACCAACAAATTTTGAAGGATAATAAAGGCATTTTAAGGAATTTGATGAAACTTATGGAGATTCCTGAAATTAGATAAAGAATCAGAAGATTTTATATTTGAAGAAATTAATTGCGCGCGGATCATGATTGCTAGTAATGAGATATTACTACTGTATCATTGCCCTATAAATGCCCAATAATATTAAAACATTTTTATCGAAAATAGAAATGCCGTGTATGGTATATATTTATACTATAGTAAATAGTATAAAATATAAAATTAATTTATAAATTAATTTTATATTTTATATAGTTTTATAATTCTAACTATGTATCCTAGTATTGTATGCTATTGCACTTTGCTTTTGCGCGTCGCGTCGATTAGCTTAGGGGTAACAATTGTGAACAAGTAGTAAGAGTCGGCGTAAGGTCTGGCCTGGAGCGGGAACGATAAAAGGGAGATCTCGAGGGAAACTCAGCACAGTCGCATTCCGACACCCTTGCACGGCGTATCGCGTCAGGATAATCCCGAAATCCCGAATGGTCTCGAATTTCTTATCCCTCGCCGATTTCTTGAATTCGTGCGCAACAGTTATGTACTCCTCACCGATCAACCAAATTCCCGCAACCCTCATCTTCTAAATATTGTCACGTGGACGCGTGCGGTGAGTAACTATCTCACACCAATACACCATTCATAAAACTTCCAATTTATCTCTCCAACAAATTAGATCATCATTTAATGTCAATAAACAGTAACCAATTAAAAATCGCTTAAAATTCCACGAAAACATTTAAAATCCCTAAAAACCTTATAGAAAATGATTGAAATTTTTTAAAAATCGTAAAAATCTCTTAAAATTCCTCCAAATTTTAGAACATTCGAAATCCATTAAAATTTTTTACAAATTAGAAAAATTTGAAAATAGAAATTTTTTTTAGAAAAAAATTATAAAATCGTTTAAATTCTATGCAATATTTTAAAAATTAATAAGAATCTCTTGAAATCTATTAAAATTTGTGAAAATCTCTTGAAATTTCTGGAAATTCATTAAAATTATTAGAAATCTCATCAAATTCCATGCAATCGTTTAACATTTCACAAAATCTCTTAAAAATCATTAAAATTTCTTGAATTCTCTCAAAATGACTTAATAATCGTCAGAATTCCTTACAACGCGTGAAAATCGCTTATTATTCACCGAAATATCATGATAACATTAAAAATCCCTTAAAACTTTAGAAACTGTTTCAAGTTTCTTAAAATTCTTCAAAATCCCTTAAAATTTCTCCAAATTTTAAAACATTCAAAATCTATTAAAAGTTAAAAATTAGAAAAATCTCTTGAAAACCCTAAAAATTTGACAACTTTCACAATCCTTTTAAATTCTACGAAATCTTTTGACTCATCAAAATCTTTTAAAATCCATCAATAAAATTTCTGGACAAAATGATAAAATCCTTCAAATTCCATACAATATTTTAAAATTCATACAAATCTCTTAAAATCTATTAAAGTTTGTGAAAATCTGTTACAATTAGAATTCCTAGAAAATTTTGGAAATACCTGAAAATTATATTTTACATATTCTCTAAAATTCAATAAAATTATTACGAATTTCATCAAATTCCATGCAATCCTTTAAAATTTCACAAAATCTCTTGAATTCTCTTAAAATTGCTTAAAAATCGTCAAAATTCCTTACAACACATTAAAATCGCTTAAAATTCCACGAAAACGTTTAAAATCCCTAAAAACCTTAGAAACTGTTTAAAGTTTCTTAAAAAATTCCTCGAAATTTTATAACATTCAAAATCCACTAAAATTTTTTAAAAATTAAAAAAATCTCTTGAAAACCCCAAAAATTTGATAACTTTCAAAATCCTTTTAAATTCTACGAAATCTTTTGAAATCCATCAATAAAATTACTGGACAAATAATCCTTCAAATTTCGTACAATATTTTAAGATTCATAAAAATCTCTTGAAATCTGTTAAAATCATTTAAAAATCGTCAAAATTCCTTACATCGCTTTAAAATCGATTAAAATTCCACGAAAATATTGAAAATCCCTAAAAACCTGAGAAACTATTTAAAATTTGTGAAAATCTCTTAAAATTCCTAAAACTTTCAATTTATCTCTAAAATAAATTTAATCATCATCTATAATATCAATAAACAGTAATAAATTAAAAGTCATAAAATTTGGTCGCAATTCTCTAAATGAAAAAAATTATTTATCAAAACACTTTTTTTAACTGTCATCGATTTTTCAATAGGACAAGAATTTTCACATATATTTCATTAAAGCTTTTTCCTAAAAGTACATGACAATTATGAAAAATTGCTATAACTAATTTTTCCCGTGTGACTTTCAATTTTTAAAGTAATTCACTTAACTATTTGATCCAATCTTGAATCAGATTATATATATATAGGCAAAGGGTGATTTGTTTCCGAGGAGATAAATTATTGTTGGATTCGAGATAATTGTTTAATTTTGTGGAGTGATAACGTCGAGTTTGATATTAATTATCATACAGTAATGCTGCAAGTTTACTTATGCGGTATAAAGTAATAAAGTTTCGGATGCTATGAAACTCACACGAGTAGGCATGATTACGTTGGAAATGGTGTGGTATTTAGTGTTACATGGTTTAAACTTTAGTGGTCGTGTTAAATGGTTTGAAAGCCACTGAGAAAAAAAAGTATTTTTGAATCAAGAAATATTTCTTTGATTCAAAGAAATGATCGAGCAGAATGTGGTTGAATAAATATTTCTTCAGTTCAAAGAAATATAATATAATATAATAAATATAATTATTTAAAAACCCCTATAGTTTTTTTTAACAATGTATAATATTATTTATAGTTTAGAAGTTATGTTTGTCAAATATGTGTTTTTCTCAGATCCAAATATACATATACCAAAAGACAAACAGGAAATTTACTTATATTTTTAAGATATTTAATTTTTCAAGTCATATGTATAAATTTAATAGTCTAAATAAAGAGAGGAACTTTAAATTAGGAAGATGACTGACAACGAAATAATTAACAGACTCATAGTCGGTTTCGCTTCCGGTTGGCACAAACATTTGTTGGAACAACAGCTAGTATAGCACAGAGGCAATAAACATGCCAAACCATAGGATTGACTGATGATCTCCACTATTTGGTCGGTGGCTACGGGTTTGCAATTGTTCTTCCCAGAACTGCACTAATGAATACCCTCGAAAATTATTTTACTGGCGTTTCTGTGTTTTTCCTTTTTTTTTCAAATTTCTACCAACAGAAATACGTTTTATACTTTTCAATTACAATTTTTTACTTTCATTTCTTTTTTAAACAATTTTTTAACAATTCTAAGTTTTATAAAAATTATAGATGAAATTAAATTAAATTCCATAGTAGAATTCATGATACTTTCAAAGCTTGTAAAAATTTAAAGAAATTATGAGATTTTTAAAGTGATTTAAAGGAATTTAAAGATGTTTCTATAGGAATTTCAAAAGATTTCGACGAATTTTCAAGGATTTCAATAAGTTTCCAGTAATTTTAAAAGATATTAAAGTTCCTCGTGGAGTTTTGAAATATTTTAAGAGATTTTTAGGAATTGAAAAAGATTTTTATATTTTTTGTGGAATTAAAGAATTTGAAATGATTTTGAGAAATTTTAAAACAACAAGTGAAGATTTAAGGGTTTTCAGGAAATATTAACTAACTTGAAGGGATTTTGTCAAATTTTAAGATGTTTCTAGAAATTTTAAGAAATATGATTCCTATCTTAAAATTCCATTAAATCAATTAAAATTTTACAAGATTTTTATGAAAATTAGAAAAATCTCTTGAAGACCCTAAAAATGTAATGACAACATTCAAAATCGTTTTAAATTCTACGAAATTTTTTGATTCAAAAATATTTTGAAATTCATCAATAAAATTACTGGACAAACATAAAATCCTTCAAATTCCATACAATATTTTAAAATTCATAAAAATCTCTTGAAATCTATTAAAATTTGAGAAAATCTCATCAAAATCCATATAATCCTTTAACATTTCACAAAATCCGTCAAAATTCCTTACAACACGTTAAAATCGTTTAAAATTCCTCAAAATTCCACGAAAACATTTTAAATCCCTTAAAACTTGAGGAACTGTTTAAAATTTCTTAAAATTCATCAAAATCTCTTAAAATGCCTCCAAATTTTACAACATTCGAATTTTTTTAAATGCCTTAAAATTGCATCTATAAAATACACAGAAAAAACGAGGACCGAAAGTGTTTACAGCTGAAATCAGTTTTTAGGCTGAATTTCAGTCTTAAGTTAGTTTTTAGTCTTGTTTTAAGACTAAGAAATCTAAAAACAAGACTTATTAGTCTTAAAACAAGACTTAAAACTGACTTAAGACTGAAATACAGCCTAAAAACTGATTTCAGCTGTAAACACTTTCAGTCCTTGTTTTTTCTGTGTATAATCTAAATTAAACTGTCCTAATTGAAATAAAATCCAATACAAAAAAAATTACAATTACAGTTATAATTTAGTAAGCATCTCATCTTATTAATTAAATCCTCTTATTTTTATTATGTTTTTTTTTATTGCAGACATTATATACAATGCAGAGATTCATAAATAACGTGTGTGTAACATTATGTATACACATCTACATTCTGTGTATAGGAATGGGCTACAAAATTTTTAAAACTGCAACAAAACAGTAGTACGTTCCCTCTGGTTTCTGCGGGCCCCGAGGCATAACTTAATGAGCTTCCCGTGTTTGTTCCGTTTTCAACCACCTCCTATCGCCACCTCCCCCTCTCCCCTCCGCCACAGTCGTACACCACGATAAAATCACATGCACCCTTTATAGGTGCACTTTGTAAATTCTTACAACTCAAGTCTAAGTTTACTTAAAATGAATTAAAATTTTTTCAACCGAAAATCGTCGCATACTTAAATAAAATTCGTTTCAAAGTAGCACTTTGTCTCAAGATGATTTCACTTGCATGTTCTCGGATTTCATTTGAAACCAAATCTTGAGACTTTTGGACATATATTATTTTTAAGAAATAAGATTATCTGCATCAATTTAGATAATCAAAAGAAAAAACTGCAAATGAAAACACGAAAAATTCCAAATTTTTGCAGAAAATTTTTTATAACAATTCTAATTGTTGATAATTTATAGGTATTCTGACTAAGAATCATTTTCACAATAATTTAAAGCATTTTTAACGAAGAACAATAATTTTTCAACTAAAATTACAATATTTAGCTATGCTATTTGTTGTTTTAATTTGTTCATAATAATTAAAACTAATAATAATCAAATTATTTGTATTTTGGAAGTACCCTTGCATTGATTCAAGAGGTTTCTAAGAATTTTAAGAGATTTCGATTAATTTAAGTGATTTCTAAGGTTTTCGTGAAATTTTAAGGGATTTCAAACGTTTCGTAGGAGATTTAAGGGGTTTTAAGGAATGTTCAATGCTGTCCTGGAATTTTAAGATATTTGAGAAGGTTTCTAAGAATTGCGAGGGATTTTATCGAGTTTTGAGGATTTCAAATAATTTTAAGTGATCTCAAGAGATTTTTCTTATCCTCAAAAGATCCTGTGAAATTTTAAAGGATTTCATGGAATTCGACGAGATTTCTAATACTTTTACGGATTTTAAAGGATATTAAGGAATATTAAATGCCATCGTAAAATTTGACAAATTTTCTTGTTTTGAAGTTTCCAGGAATTTTAAGAGATTTCAAAAGGTTTCAGAGAATTTTATGAAAATTTAAAGAATTTTAAATATTTTCATAAAATTTTCAGGAATTCCATAATTTTAATGGATTTTAAAGAATGTAAAGAAACTTTAAATGTTATCGTAGAATTTTAAGAAGTTTCTGGTGAATTTTAAGAGATTTTCATGAATTTCAAGACATTTCATAAGATTTTTATGAGTTTTAAAATATTTTATGAGATTTAAAGGATTTTAAATTGTGTCAGTTAAGTTTATTGAGGGATTTCAAAAGAATTTCTATACACAGATGATTTTTAAAAGATTTTGTAGAATTTTTAAAGACTTCATGGAATTTGATAAGATTTCTAAGGATTTTACGAGATTTTAAATGTTATGAAATTTGAAGTTGTTTTTAGGCATTTTAAAAAATTTTTACGAATATTAACTTGGATTTCAAGAGAATGCTGGTTGAAAATTGTATATAAACTAAACTTAAGGGTGTTGGACCCAAGTGTTAAGCTCAAAATCCATTCTCCATTTTACTAAACGAAAATTATAGATAAATATTTTATCGCTCTGTACGCATAATTCTAGTTAAAAATTAATTAATCCTATAAAGGGAAAAAATTCTAAATTCAATATTTGTTGAGTAAAATGAAGAAATCGAATTTTTAGATTAGAACTGGGCTCCAACACCCTTAAATCCCCAATTGAAAGCGATTATAGCGTAGTCTGATTAGTGATATCTAAACGGGGTCGAAATGAAGGGAAAAAAGTACATATATGTACTGCAAAGAGGCTTAGCTTAGCTGAAGTCCTTTACTTGCAAAATCCTCACTAGTGAATGTGGCGAAAGTATTTGACGTATTCAGAGTGAAATGGCCAGCATTGTGCCATTTACTGATCCCCATTATTACAGCCTTTCCTCATCATTGAAGAAAGCTCTTATGGAATTAGAAGTAGAATGGAAGATGTAAGTATACAATTTCGCGATACTACATATATAGGTGCCTCAGCTTCCGCTTCATGGAATTAACAACACTAGACTTGGATTTAGTACTCTTTATCTTCCTCACACCAAATTCCCAAGCAACACAATAATCCTAAATTTGCAACCCAATTAAACAGACTGGAAATTCTAAATCTTCTTAAAATTTTTACATATAATTCCACATCAGTAAGAATTAAATTTGACTAATGAAAATTAAAATTCCTTAAATTACATTTCTTTAAAATTCCAGGACAACCTTTAAAATCCCTTCCCTTAAAGTTAAAGTACTACAAAACCTACTTTCTAAACCTGAATTTGTGAAAAATTTTAAAATTCTAAAAAAAATATTGAAATACAGCTGATAATTACATAGTAAGAAATTTCACTAAAGTAAATTGACTTAATAACTTTTTACTAACGATTTTACAACGATTTAGCACCATTTGAATTAGAAATAAACTGCTATTAATTATTAAAATTAAACTAATTCAGATTGAGAGAATCAAGGTGTCAATTTTTTTACTGTATTAGAATCGTCCAAGAAATGGATTTTATAATGTTTGTCGCACACATCGTCAAAATTCCTAACAACACGTTAAAATCGCTTAAAATTCCACGAACACATTTAAAATCCCTTAAAACCTTAAAAACTGTTTAAAATTTCTTAAAATTCGTAAAAGTTTATTAAAATACATCCAAATTTTATAACATTCAAAATCTATTAAAATGTTTTCAAAATTAGAATAATCTCTTGAAAACCCTAAAAATTTGACGACAACTTTCAAAATCCTAGAAACTTTTGGAAATACCTTAAAATTCTACGATAATATTCCTTATATATCCTTTAACAATCATTAAAATTATTACAAATCTCATCAAATTCCCTATACAATCCTTTAAAATCTCACAAAATCACTTAAAAATCTCTTAAACGGTTTTGTGGAATTTTTAAAGATTGTAGAAAATTTTAAGAGATTTTTAGGAATTTTAAAAGATTTGAAATTTTTTTGGGAAATTTAAAATTTTACAAGGTTTTTATAAAATTCAGAAAAATCTCTTGAACTGCGTTAAAATTCCTACAAATTTCATGAAATTCTTAAAAATCTCCAAGATTTTTTCAAAATTAAAAAAATCTCTTGAAGACCGTAAAAATTTGATGCCAACATTCAAAATTCTTTTAAATTCCACGAAATCTTTTGAGTCATAAAAATATTTTGAAATTCATTAATAAAATTACTGGAGAAACATTAAAATCCGTCAAATTCTAAAAATTCATAAAAATCTCTTGAAATCTGTTTAAATTTGTGAAAATCACTTAGAATTCCTAGCAAATTTTGGAAATTCATTAAAATTACTAGAAATCTCATCAAATTCCATGCAATCATTTAACATTTCACAAATTCTCTTAAAAATCATAAAAAATCTCTTGAATTCTATTAAATTTACTTAAAAATCGTCAAAATTCCGTACAACACGTTAAAATCGCTTAAAATTCCACAAAAACATTTAAAATCCCTTAAAATTCCTCCAAATTTTACAAAATTTACAATCCATTAACATTTTTTTTTAAATATCTTAAAATTGCATGAATTTCTTTAAAATTCCTCGACTTATCTTGAAATTCCATAAAATTCTACGAAATCTTTAAAAATTTTTAAATTCTTTTGAATTTAGTAAAAATTTCTTAAAAATCGTCAAAACCCCTTAAAGTTAAAATTCTTAGAAACCTTTTGAAATCCACCAATAAAATTATTGGACAAACATTATAAAATCCTTCAAATTCCATACAATATTTTTAAATTCATAAAAGTCTCTTGAAATCTGTTAAAATTTAAGAAAATCTCTTATATTTAGAATTCCTAGAAACCTTTGGAAATACCTTAAAATTTTACGATAATATTCCTTATATATCCTTTAACAATCATTAAAATTGTTACAAATCTCAGCAAATTCCCTATGCAATCCATTAAAATTATACAAAATCACTTAAAAATCTCTTGAATTCTCTTAAAATCACTTAAAATCGTCAAACTTAGTAGCCTTAAAATTCCAGGACAACCTTTAAAATCCCTTAAAGAAATAAACTGCTACTAATTATTAAAATTAAACTAATTCAGATTCAAAGACAAAGGTGTAAATTTTTTTACTGAATTAGGATCGTCCAAGAAATGGATTTTATAATGTTTGTCGCACATCCAAAAGATGAAGCTGAAACTGATAAGCTTAGCGATTATGTGAAACTTTTCTTATCTGAGAGGAAAAATTGAATTTTCTTCAAGTTCAATATTAATTATCTCAATATCGCAGATTTCTAAAGGAAATCGTCGCACTCGTCTACATAACTGGTTGTTTTCGTTGAATAAGTTTGGAAACTATCTGGATTCAACAACTAAGGTCCAATCCTGGGACTCTAAGAATCTTCGGGTACTCCTGGAATCTGTAGCTTTCGCAAGATGCAAGTTGGGGATATGGCCTTTGGGTCGAACCTCGACTCCGGATAATCTGCAAGTAATACAATAGATGCT
This sequence comes from Synergus umbraculus, assembly GCA_900474325.1. Lineage (NCBI taxonomy): Eukaryota > Metazoa > Arthropoda > Insecta > Hymenoptera > Cynipidae > Synergus > Synergus umbraculus. The sequence continues at coordinate 37,457 of UCOK01006614.1, forward strand.
GTTAATTCTCAGGAAACTTACGTATAGGGTTTCACAAGCTTAATAACGATCGGCAACATCATGTGACACAAAATGTAATTAATACTCGTTAGAAGACCAACATGTTTGGTCTTCCTTTGATCCTACAAACTTCGAAAATAATATCTTTTTAGTTTAAGTCAAATTAGATCACAAGTTGACCCAAGGCCATTTTTAAAATACTTTCAAGTCGAAATTGTTTAATTTTCAACAGTTCATTTGATTGACTTATCTTTCCTTGTTACATAATATTTAAAAAGAAAGAAATTCTGCTATTTCAGAATGTAATCCTACTAATAGGCAAATTCAATCTAATTGAAGAACATCGCTTAACGAAGATAATCAACAAAAGAGTTAAGCGAAAAGGATATAAGGCAAAATCCTGAAAATAGTAGATAAGTATGCTGATTTTAATGATCCATTTTACCTAAAAAATTAAAAAAAACTGTAAGGAAGTTTGAAATGTAATTCAATGGAATTATTTTTAAAATACAATGAAGAGTTCTTAAAAAATGTACAAGGTTTGAAAAGCTATAAAAGAATTCAAAGAAATGCAGATAAATTTTAAAAAATTGAAATTAATTCAAAAAAATCCAAAAGTTGGCACTTTTGATTTCGAAAGTTTTCAAAAATCGCAGGTGTGGAATTCCACACCTAGGAATTTAGAAGATATTTCTATATTTTCCAACTTTTTCCACAAGTCTCATTTTCATATTCAGAG
>UCOK01006614.1:38252-77096 GCA_900474325.1 Synergus umbraculus
CTATCCCCCCCCCCCCCCCCCCCCGCGCTTCCGTAACTCCACACCTGGAAAAAATTTGTTTCGCCAGACGGCAATACATGAAACTTATATCTTTTTTGTAATAAATCATATTATTATTATTATTATTATTATTATTTTGATAGCAATAGCTGCTTTAAAGCTGGTAAAAAATCCATACTATCCAGTACGACGGATCCCATCCGATTGTCACTAAGCCAAGCGATGCTTAACTTTGATGATCGGATGAGAAGCCTCAAACCATTAAACCTTATCTAAGCGGATAAGAAGCATTTAATTTTAAGAACTGAAAATATCATAGAGTTTCAAAAATTTGATTTCAACTTGAACTTTCGTTAAATTCTTTACTCTTATATTAAATACTTAACAATTTTTTTTAATATACTTAAATTCTTTCAAACTTTCTAGTCCACAAAGAGCTTTCACATTTTAAAAAATTTGTTAAATAATGAAAGTTTTAAACTGTTGTTTCAATTTAGAAAATAAAAAAAATTACAATAAGAAATAAAATAAAATCTCGTTAAACTCCTGATGTAGAAAGGTGTGATCTAATATCCATTTCTCAATCTAAATTTTATAGAATTTCATTGGAATCCTGTTCTAACTTCGGTTGTAGATATAAAATGAAAAAGTCTGCGATATTGACAAACTTGATGAAATGAGCGGGTATGTGATACCAAAAGAGTGACTCTTTTCTCTTTTATTCTCCCTCGCATTGTGGAGAAGAAATCCGGAGAATCTGGACTTGAACTGACCCGCTCGACGTGAAGGATCCAGATTCACATTCTCTTCTTTTCTGTTCCCTTTTCTAAACCTCATCTCACTCTTATCTTCCCTCCCACTTTAACCCTCTCACGCTTACTTATGTACTTATTTAAGTACTCGCTGAAGTTTCCCTTCTCCTCTGAGATCTTACAATCCTCTTCAACTTAAGCCTGACTTCTTGAAAGACCCTTTATAGGCCTTAAGAATTCGAAAAATTCCGCAAGTCATTCATTTCGATCGCATTTTCTCCCCTTTTTTAAAAAAAATCTTTTCACCAGATCCACTTGAATTAGCTTTTTTTCAATTTTGTTGGCGTCAATTATTATTGCTCCATAAATGAAATCTTTTCGAGACAATTACAGCGTGGCCACAAGATTTTTAATAATTTTAAGGAATTTCAACATATTTTTCTGATTTTCACAAGATTTTATGTAATTTTTAAGGATTTAATGGAATTTAATGATATTTCTAATTTCTAGCTAAGTTCTAATCAAAAAATTCGATTTCTTCATTTTATTCAATAAATATTAAATTTGCAATTTTTTCCCTTTATAGAATTAATCAATTTTTAACTACAATTATGCATACAGAGCGAGAAAATATCTAATTCAAATTTTTTTAAGTAAAATGAAAATATTAAATTCTAAAGTCAGATTTTGAGTTATTCGTTTTCTGCAAAAAGTATCACAATTCAATATTTTTTTGCTCTGTATGCAGTCTAATATTTGAAAAAAGATTAGCGCTACAGAGCGAAAAAATATTTATCTATAATTTTCGTTGAGTAAAATGAAGAATGGAATTTTGAGCTTAACACTTGAATCCAACGCCCTTAGAGGATAAAAAGGTACTTTAATTGTCATCATAGAATTTAAAAACATTTTAAGAAGTTTCTGGGAATTTAAAGAGATTTCGAAGGTTTTTCGTGAAAATTTAAGAGATTTAGAAATTTTTCTGGGATCTTAAGGGATTTTAAGCCTTGTCGTGGAATTTCAAGGAATTTCGAAATTTTAAAACATTTCTGAGAATTTTAAGGGAATTTAAATGTTGTCATGGAATTTCCAAGAACTTGAGGAGAATTAGGAGATTTTAATGACTTTTAAAAGAATTTATTGGCATTTGTAAGGATTTTATGAAATTTTATGAGATTTCTAATAATTTTAAGGTATTTCAAAAAAATTTTCTGATTTTCAAAAGATTTTATGGAATTTTATGGAATCTGACAAGATTTCTAATACTTTTAATGGATCTTAAAGGATTTAAAGTGTTTTTAAATGTTATTGTATTTTATTATTTTTATTATTTCGTTACACCACTTTTTTATGATAGGATTGATATTTCTTGAAATTCCTAGAAACATCTTAAAATTCAACAAAATCATTTCAAGTGTGTTAATATTTCATGAAAACCCTTAAAATTCTTACAAGCCTTTTAAAATCTTTCCAAATTCCACGAGAATATTTATAATCACTTACAATTTTTTTAAACACTTCCAAATTTCATTAGGTTGAAGTTTCAGACGTCTAGTTTTACGAAGTTTTTTTTATATTTATTAGATTAAGAATATAAAAATAAAAGATTTCCAAAAAATATTTGTTATTATTATTTATTTAGTAGCAGAAATTTACCCAGAGTTGCCTGGGATTTTAAGAGGTTTTGCAAGTGACAAAGGAATTCCAAGATATTATAGGGAATTTCATTTAATTCTAAGAAATTTCAAAGAATTTTAAGGGCTTTCATTTAATTCTAAGGAACTTCAAAGAATTTTAAGGGATTTCAAAAGATTTTAAGCGACTTCAAAGGATTTTCAAAAGAATTCAAAATAATTTAAGGATATTCAAGAGTTTTCACAAGATTTCAAGATATTTTAAGGGATTTAATCAGATTTTAAGTGACTTTAAGGAATTTCAAGGAATTGATTCTAATATAGACGTAATCAAATGAAATCCCATAAAATATTTAAAATTTTTTTAATCTTTTGTAAAACTTTTAAAATCCTTTAAAAATTTCAAAATTCCACGAGTTCATTAAAATCTCTTGAAAGCTCTTAATGATCCTTCATATTTCTTGAAGTTTCTTAAATTCCTGAAAATGACACGAAATCTCATAAGATCCTTTAATATTTCAAGAAATTCCAATTAAAAAAAAATCCTTGAAATCCTGAAAAAATCCGCACAATTACTTAGAATCTTTTACAATCCTTTAAAGTCTGTTTAAAATTAATTTAAATTTGAAAAAGTCCCTTAAAATCCCGGACAACGATGGGTAAGTTTCTGAAAGTAAATGAAAAACTTTGAAATCTCTTAAAATACATAAAAATCTCCTAACATTTTCTAAAATTTCACAAAATCTTTTAAAACTCATAAAAATTTCATGAAATCCTTTAAAATTTCACAAGGAACTTTAAAATTCCTTAGAGTTCTTTGCAATCCCTAAACTTTCTTTGAAATCTCTTAAAATTTCATAAAGTCCTTTAAAATTCCAATAAATCTTTTAAAATGATTGAAAAATTGAAAATCTCTTGAAATCATAAGAGAACCCAAAGAATCTCAAAACATGCCTGTAAATTCTTTATAATCCTTCGAAATCCTTGGAAAGTTTCTAAAATCTGTTGAAAAAATAACATAGGTAGCATAAATATAAATTTCTATATTCCCTGATAACTACTCGCATTTCCCTAACATTTCCCTGACTTCTCTGATATGTGGCCACCCTGAATTAATATTTAATAAATTTTGAGGCAATAACATAGTAACGTCAACGTGTTATTTTCGGATAGTAACATTGTCAAAAGACTTGGGTGTCATGGAGTTTTATGACGGTATAAAAAGTTGCTATTTTGAGTAAAAAATTTTCCAATTGTCTAATCAATATGATACAATTGTTATTTGCTCGAAATCTGCAGTCTTGAGTCAAAAGATAGTGAGAATATCCGTATAAGGGCAAGGATATATCAACGGTTGGCGTTTATGTGGCGACCAACTGTCGAGTTAATATTCACGCGATTCAGGGGTAACCCACCCCCTTGATCCACCCTCAATCCTCTCGGACTAGCGTCGCAGTTGGAAAATCACTGTTTCTGCAAACTCAAGTTATTTCCATCTACACATTCATATATGGCTGTACGCTTTTATGCATATATGTATAAGTTGTTATATAAATTACATCCTTCAAAGGGAGGCTTGCCCCAAAGTTCTTTTCACAGTCCTACGAAGGAATGCTGCTTCGTATATAAAAACATTTTGGTCACTGCTACAATTTATTTTTGGTAGTTGTAGCTAGAAAATATCCGAAAGGTTCTAAAAAGAATTTTTCAAGCTGTAGTTTCCAAAAAACAAATTAAGTAGCATACATTTGAAAAGGGTTGAGGATTACCTAGTTTTTTTAAACATCTCTGTAACGCTACGTCTACATTTATAAAGATATCAAGTTGAAAATTTATAAAATTGAAGAAAATATGCTAATGTATGTTTGTCTGGTCTTAAATTTTTGTAAAAATAAAAAAATTTTTTTTTTTAAATGTCAATATTTAGAACCAGACAAACGTACCTTATGGCTTTAGCTTCAAATATAGAAATTTTCAATGTGGTCAGTGGTATCTCAATAAATGTAGACGTAGCGTTACAGAGAAAAAAATGTCGGTAAGGTAGGGATATCGGGTAAGTAATACATGCCCTTAATGTTATTTTTGGACTTTTTGTTATTTTGCAGGTCGCATGGCGTATGGCTTGCCCTATGGAATGGCCTTGCAGGATATCACTTTCTACTTTCTGCTGCCTTCTTTGCTCTATCTGTCAACAGGTACATGTATATATTATTTAAATATAAGGTTCAATTTTCAATTTCACGAAAGCGGCAGTATAATATAAAAAAATAATAAAAAATTTCGTATAAATATCACTTTAAATATTTTGAAAGCATTTCAAAATACTTAAAATTCGTAAAAATCTCTAAAATTCAAGGCAAACTTGGAAGTCTCTTAAAATTCATTGTAATTTCTTGAAATTCCTAGAAACATCTTAAAATTCAATGAAATCCCTTCAAATTTGTTAATTTATTTCATGAAACCCCTTAAATCTTCATTAATTGTTTTAAAATTCCTCAAAATCATTTAAAATACTTCAAATTCTTCAAAAAACTTCAAAATCTTTTAAATTTCCTACAATCCTTCCAAATTCCACAAAATCTTTTAAAACACTTTTGAAATATTTAAAAATTTCACGAGGAACTTTAATATCTCTTAAAATGAATCAAAATCTCTTAAAATGATTGGAAACTTATTGAAATCTATTAACATTCCATGAAATTCAATAAGGAACTTTGAAATTCCCTAAAATACATTAAAATCTCTAACTAAAAATTCTTGGAAACAAAAACCTCACAAAATCCATCAAAAATAAAAAATAATTTTTGAGAGGAATTTAAAAGCTTCTTAAAATTCTTCAAAACCTCTTGAAATTCCATAAAATTCTACAAAATCTTTTATAAATTATAAAAAATCTTGTGAAGATTCTTTAAAATTTCAATTTCACTTTAAAAAATTAAAATCTTCCAAGTTTCTTAAAATCCTTTATAATTCCATGAAAAACTTTTAAATCCTTTAAAATATGTAAATATCTAAAAATCTTTTAAAATTTTGTAAAATTTCAAAAAATCTTGAGGCAGAAAAATCTCTTAAAATTTCATGAAGACCTTTAACATTCCACTAAATATTTTGAATATCATACAAACCTCTTGTAATCTCTTTAAATTCCTAGAAACCTCTTAAAATCTTTTAAAATTATTGAAAATCTCTTGAAATCATTAGGAACCCAAAGAATTTCAAAAAATGCAAGGAAAGTCTTTATGATCCTTCAAAATCCTTGAAAAGTTTCTAAAATCTGTTAAATAAACTTTAATTTAAAGGTTGCTCTGGAATTTTAAGGAGTTTAAAAAGTTTTTATGATTTTCAAAATATATCCTGTAATTTTAAGTAAAATTTAAATAATTCAGATTGATAGAGAATATTTATAGTTACAGAATATTTCATAAGAGGGAACAAAAACTCTGTAACATAAATATCTCCTCGTATTCTCCTTTCAAGATTAGTTCTTTTCCCATCCATATATAAGCTAGCTAAAAATGGCTATGTACTTCGATTTATCAACTCGCAAAGCGAAAATACATTATGGACAGAGAGGAGAAAGACGAACGATATGCACCAAAGAGGACATTCTATGATGTTTAATAAATCTTCTGTTCGTTTTCTTTCTTCCTTTTTATCCAACGTTTGACCCTCCCTGAAAAAAAACATTCCGTTAGAAGTTGTCAGAAATTCAAACCTGGTTCATAATCGACGAAAAGTACTGAAAAGATTTACATTTAACTGAAAATTTAAAGGATATTATATAAATAATATTTTCTTCCCAGAAAATTGTGAACTTAACATATAGCAAATAATTCTATTAATCTATTCAAAAAAGGAAAAAGATTTTACTATAAAAATCAATATCATTATGATTTTTTCTAACAAATAGGTTCAGAGATGCCAAGATTTGAACCCCAGCCAGAATTTCTAATGCCACTTGAAAACCATACTGTCACTCAAGGTCGTGAAGTCGTCTTCACCTGTGTCGTTAATCATCTTCAATCTTACAAGGTAATTGTTTCATTAATTAGCAAAAGAATTCGATAAGGGCGTTGGATCCAAGTGTAAAGCTCAAAATTCTATTCTCCATTTTACTCAACGAAAATTGGAGATAAATATTTTTTCGCTCTGTAGCACTAATCTTTTTTCAAATATAAAACTGCGTAAAGAGCGGAAAAATATTTAGTTTCGATAATTTTTGCATAAAACGAAGAATCCAAAATCTGACTTCAAAATTCAATATTTTCATTTTACTTAAAAAATATTTAAATTAGATATTTTCTCGCTCTGTGCGCATGATTCTAGTTAAAAATTGATTAATTCTATAGAGGGATAAAATTCCAAATTTAATATTTCTTGAGTAAAATGAAGAAATCGAATTTTTAGATTAGAACTTGGCTCCAACACTGCTTTTTGATGAAATAATTAGTTCAGTGATTAAATCCAACTTGTTATCGACTAGAATTCAGATTTATTATTATTATTATTATTATATCTTATATTATTATTTACAATATTTAAAAGCATAATTCTTTTTTGGGTACATTAAATAATTTCAAATACTTAATTGAGAAAACGAGAAAATTGAATCCATGGCAAAGGTACGAAATTAAAAAGAAAATGAAACATTGGAAAAATCTGACAATGCAGTTTTGTGCAATATTCGCAAAGTTCGATAGAATAAGTCATAAATACTTTTTATGTCCACGATGAATTTTAGAATGGCGATACCTTCGCCATAAGAGCAATGAATTTGTATTTCATTTTCGAGGGTAATTATCGCACTTGTTAATCGAACATGGCAATGAGTAGTAATCAAGTCATCAATTTATATCTGTATATATATATATTTATATAATATATATAGCAAATGTAAAACGTGCACTGATCAGCGAAATTTCGTAACAACTCGTTTCGGAAATTAACAACACGATTCCCTTTTTTCAATAAAAAACAATCGTGTAAAGCTTTTAGTTCGTTTAGCTTTTATCCGATTTATTTATTCATTAAACAAATTTTAATTTTTATCATGTTCTTGTTATTTTATAATAATAAAAATTTCCATCTATGATTTCAAACTGCTTTTAACTTGTCATTTTCAATTTCAGGAATATTTTTTAATATTTTAGAATGACAACATAAAATTTCTAAAAATTATAATAATTAAAAATTATTGACAATTATAATAAAACTGCCTCACGTTCTTAAATTCTTTGGAATGTTTCACATGCAAAGATGACTAAAGACAATTTTTGCAAAAGCAAGGATATAACTATTCGACTTCTATTTTAATCTGAAAATTCTTGAGAACGAGAAGAAGTCCAAGTTTGATTGCGCTCTCATTACAGCAATCGTTTTCTACCTTCGCTTGAAATGCACGATTCTTCGAGAGAAGGAATAAGGAAAGTAAAATAAATAAAAAGGACAGAGAAAGAATCAGCAGGTCTAGTTTGTCGATTGCTGGAAAGGGAGAGACTTATAAAAGGTGCGAAGAAAAGGCATAAATCACGGTATCGTAAAAGAAACTTATCATCTTCCTTGTGATATAGATACTGATTATGAATGAGACTGATTTTCATGAGATTTTCTTCCTCTTCTCAGACATATTTTTCCATGATTTCTTCCATTATCTGTGGAACATAACTACTAGTTGAAGTATTCATTATCAAGAATGTTTCCGCTCCTAAGAAAATAAATATGAATGAATATTTTATTTTTCAATTCAAACAATTTCAATCTTGACTTCAAACGATATATTTTTTTCTCGAATAGAATAAAATTATGCTGCGAAAGCTGGGAAGAAAGGAACGGAATATTTATTTAGATTCAGGTCTTACGTATGTGGAACAATCTCCTAATTTCATCGAAAAACGAATTCGACTTTATATTCAAAGTCGCTTGTTACTAAGGATTACGAGCTTGGCCTTTTACCCAACCAAGAAATCTGAATTCTAGTCGATAACAAGTTGGATTAAATCACTGAACTAATTATTTCATCAGAGGGCAGCAATTTCCAGATCATTATTGTTGAATTTGGAAACTCAATTTCTGAAACAGAGCACAAATTTGATTTATCAATTTAAATTCAGTAAAATAAATTTAAGGAATACATTATTTTAAAAAAGTTCTTTCTGAACTCTTCTAGACCAATTAAATCCTAATATAATTAAAATAAAAATATGTATGAATATGTATGAAAATAGAGTGCATAGAAAATATAAATGAAATTCTGTTATAAAATAACAAGAGAGTATTCAATTAAAACAATTAAAATTTTCAACTCATTTTAAAGTTTATTTTTAGACGGTCTTAATAGGAAAAGGAATTATGTATTAATCAAATGTAGAATATGCTGCTAGATATTTTTCCTCATATTTCACTAATGCTATTCGCAACGTCCACTTTCAATTTCACGAGGATAAACCCAGACATGCTTTTGTTCAAAATTTAAAAGCTTTGAGAGACAAATAAATAATTTTTTTCTATTATTTAAAGGATTTAAAGAATTCCAAGGGATTTTAAGGGATTTTATTTGATTATAAGGAATTGCAAGTGATTTTTAAAAGTTGCAAATATCTTTTGGAATATAGAGGGGTGTTTTGGATGAAAATAATTTGAATGTAAATAGTTACGAATTTTCGGCAGGTTGCTTGGATAAAGTCAGACTCGAGAGCGATTCTGGCCATTCACACTCACATGGTTGCACATAACTCACGTCTGTCAGTCACTCATAATGGATTTAACACGTGGAAGCTGCACGTGGCCAATGTCCAGCCGAATGATTCTGGCACATACATGTGTCAAGTTAACACCGACCCAATGAGAAGTCAGGTGAGTGGAGCTTATGAACGTTAAACTGACAAGCAACGTCATGCTTCAACCATAAAACATCAACTTGGGAACCTCTTACCTGAAAAAATACAATTTTCATTAAAATTTAAACATATTAACAGACCAATATTTTTAAAGCTAAGAGATTTTAAATATTTTGAAATTTTGAGGAACATTGAGAGGTTTCTAAGAACTTTAAGAGATTCCAACGAATTTTAAACGATTTCGAAGGTTTTCGTAAAATTTTAAGAGATTTGAAAAGGTTTCTGATTTTAAAAGGTTTTTGAGTGTTTTAAGAGATTTTAAGGGATTTTAAATCCTGTTGTGAAGTTTCGAGGAATTTTAAGACATTTTAAATTTAAAATTAAATTAAAATTAAAATTCCATTCTCCATCTTACTCAACGAACATTATAGATAAATATTTTCTCTCTCTGTATCGCTAATCTTTTTTCAAATATAAAACTACATACAGAGCGAAACAATATTTAATTTCGATACTTTTTACAGAAAACGAAGAACTCAAAATCTGACTTTAGAATTCAATATTTTCATTTTACTTAAAAAAAATTTTAATTAGATATTTTCTCGCTCTGTATGCATAATTCTAATTAAAAATTTATTAATTCTACAAAGGGAAAAAAATAACTTGGAGTTCAAGAGATTTATTATATAATTTTAATGGTTTTTTCTGAATTTTTAAGGGATTTTAAGACGGTTTGAGAGTTTTAAGAAATCTCAACGAATTTTAAGTAATTTCGAAAGTTTTTATGAAATTTTTAAAATCTTGTTTTGTAGTTTTGAGGAATTTTAAGAGACTTCAAAGGGTTTCAAGAATTTTAAATGTTGTTATATAATTTTCATGAATTTTAAAAGAAGTCAAGATATTTTAATAAGAATTTTAAAAATATTTTATGGAATTTCAAAGAATTTTGTGAGATTGCTAATAATTTTAAAGGATTTTCTGATTTTTAGAAGATTTTATTTAAGGATTTAAAGGATTTCATGGAATTTAATGAGATTTCTAAATAGTTTTAACGGGTTATAAAGTTTTTAAAGATTTACGTCCCTTGAAATCATTTTAAATTCTACGGAATTAACTATTGAATTATGTATTGAATTTTTTAAAAATTATTTTCCAAAATTCAACATCTTTTTTTTATTTTTGGTTTTCAAAATTTGTCTTTTTGTACGAATTTCTGGGATATTTTAAAAAATCCTGCACGATGCGGCGGATATACCAATTACGACCAACACAGTTCTCTACTTGATTCGACAATGTCTCATTTCTCGAGAATGGGGAAACTTTCTCGAGAACTTTGAAGAAGACAGGTGGTGTTGCCCATGGCTGAAATCCTTTTTCCTCAGAAGTATAGAAAAATATTGTTTCTCCCTTTAAACGACTTCGTGTTCAGTGGAGGATAAAGAATAATAATTACTTCCTACATCACGAAAAATAGAGATTTTTCTTTTGATTAAATTCGATTTTTCTAGATGGGCTACATGAAAGTCGTAGTACCACCTGATATAATTGATCTCGACGAAAATTCTAACGTATTAACAACCGAAGAGAAAGGAGAAATAAGCCTGCAATGCAGAGCTACTGGATCACCTGAACCAGAAATTACCTGGCGAAGAGAAGATGGCAAGAGTATTATTCTCAGAAATAAAGAAGAACGAGGTATATTTTAATTATTTGCAACTGACAAAATTATACGCTCAAGTAACTTTATCCAAGGATGTTTACTTACTTGAAATGAGGTAGATCTCTTACAGTCCTAAGATTTGTTTAAAATTATTTTTCAGCCGTAAAGATACACAAGGGTAAGCAGCTGTACCTGAAAGGTATTCTGAGACAGGAGATGGGCTCGTATCTCTGCATTGCCTCCAATGGAATACCTCCCTCAGTCAGCAAGAGGTATTACGTGAACGTTTTGTGTGAGTAGAAATTTCATTACGTTTAATATTTCCAGTTAGTCGTTTCGATATTATCGTATCCTGAAACCAATTTAAAAGCATTTTTATTGATCTCCACAATTTTATTCTCCTTCGTCGGAATATGGTTTTTAAATGAAACACTTGTTTTTCATTTTAAATTCTGTTACTTATATGTATTATACTATATTATATATGTATATATATATTTTTGACAATTACTTGTAATAAATATTCCAAAAATATGTTTCAGTTAAACCGACAATCAAAATTAACAGCTACTTGGTATTTGCATCAATTAATAGTAACGTAACTCTGCAATGTTACATTGAATCGTCTCCAAGAACGTTAAATGTTTGGCATAAAAACAATGGTGAGAAATATTTTTAAAAAATATTGTAGACAAATATTTCGAAATTTATTAAAAATTTAACACTCAATAAAGTTGAACCTTTTCTGTATTTTAGGCACAAAAATATTACCCAGTGGAAAATACAAGCTGACTGATATTCAAGTGAATGAGTACACTTATCAATCAAATTTGACGATTAGAAATTTGGGATTGATTGACTTTGATAATTACTCTTGCTTGTCGGAAAATGCACTTGGAAAAACAAAAGGAAGCATAAAACTACAAGGTAAAATTAAAATTCCTTAATTAGCATTAATATATGTATAATCAATATAATTGTCTTAAAACTAAAAATAATTCTAATTCACAATAATTATGAAATTGCTGTTATTGCAGAAAAATTTCATCTAGAAAAAACGTCAGTAGCCCCAATCAGATTTACTGAATTTTCGGGAAGAGGCCGTAAAAATCTAAATACAAAGGAAAAAGCTGACGTGAAACACAATTTATATTCGTTTGGGAGAGAAAAGTCTGATGTTTTTCCAGGCAAAGTGAAAAATCCAAATAATAGCATTCAAGATCAAAGAAAAAAATCCAAAGCTGTTCCAACCAAAATTTTGAATCCCCCATCCGCCCCTTCACCAGCACCAGCACATTTTCCACCCGTTGATTTTGAAATGTATAATGTGGCAGTATCATTATCCCATTTTTGGCTAAATTGGTCGAGATTAATTACGAGTTTATTCACTATTTTAATCTGCGTTTAAATCTTGCAAATTTTCCTTCAAATTGGACACAATTATTTTTTAGATATTAATATTCTCTGAATATGAATTAACGACAACTTAATAATTAATATAAGTTTCTTACTAATCCAAATAGTGCGAAATTACAATAAATTAGTAAAATGTTGCTAATTCATTAATTAATGCTGAACTTCTTACTATGAAATTCGAATTGAGAGTATTCGTTTTATTTAAAGTATTTTTCTTCAAGAAAAAAAATGTCGGGACCTATGATGCATAATCAACTGTTTTCTCTACACTTGTAATATCTTTAGAGACATTTTTGTAATTTAATGTAAATATTAGTAAAAAGAATCTAGATAAATTTTATTAATTTTACATATTTTGATTGTAAATAACTAATGTAGATCAGGTCATTTAAATTATTTTCTTCACACTTTTATTTGTGTATTAATTGACATATATTACGAATAGATTGTATTTGACAAAAGGCCTGAAATTTGATCTTAATTCGTTAATATTAATGTAAATAACGAAGCATTTATACGACAATAATATAACTGTAGTTGAAGAAAATTGTACTCTAAAAATAGGGAAAAATTCATGTAGAAGCTGAAAAGTATTTTTCACAAAGATTCTAATTGTAACCAGAACGAGTTAATATAATTTACAATTTTTAATATTTTTATTAATTCAAATAATTTCTCCTATCTAACTATTTTGATAAATACTGTAATTTTTTTTATAAACCTCTCGACATTTAAAATTTATCTAATTAAACAATTTAAATAAATTATGAATATAAAGATAAGGGTAAGTTTATAAAAATATAATTAATAAATGAAAATTTAATTAATCTACAGAGAATCTTGGTTATTTAGAATCTTTGTGAAAAATGTTAAAACAGAGACATTAAGCCCTAGACTTTGATTCCTCTCTTGTGATTGGTTTATACAAACTGAATTTTATCATTTAAGACTGATTGTTGAAATTTCTGTGTTCTTAGAAACATAATGTACTCTTTTTAAGTATATTTATGTACAATTTAATTTCATATACTGTGAATTTATGACAATAAATGTTGTTTATATCAAGTACAGTTACTGGAATTTGAATATTACTCATGCTCTTATTGCAAATTCTCTAATTTTCCATATTACATAAAGTAAATAAGATTTATCGCTTTATCGCTTGCCACAGGAAAGAGACTAGAGAAAGGATGTGATAGCAAGACAAATTTAATATTAGTCCGGACTTTGTCGATGTTACTACAAATTTCTGAAACCTGTCAGCAAAATGTGGACTTATTTTATAATAGTTTTGTTAATTAATCTAGTATTAATAGGTGCTCAAGAAAATAATATAATCTTTATATACCCTGCACATGTTACATGTTCCAACTTCGGATCTTTGGAAAGTTGCTTGGAGAAGGTAGACAAAAGGACCACGTCACTGACTATAACCAATTCCGATATTCCTCGTATTTTTGGGTAAATAAGCAGAATTTTAATTTTATATACGTATAATTTAATATTGAAGCTGCATTTTACGATTAATTTTACTTTACTTTTTACTGTGATTTTAAGGCGAGCTTTTGAAAAATTCGACGCTATGAAATCCCTCAAACTTAACATATGTGGAACAAAACAAATACATCCGCTTGCGTTTATTGGTTTAAATAATTTGGAGAAATTAGATCTTTCCCAAAATAAATTGACTCTACTTGAGTCCAGTTATTTCAATTATCTTCCAAATCTAAGAGAATTGGATGTCTCATTTAATGAAATTAAAGCAATCGACGATATCATATTCTTCATTCTCGGAAAATTGGAAAATTTTTACTTTGACTACAACAAAATCTCGGCTGTATCTAATCGAATGCTAGAAAGATTTCACAGTGATGGACCCGGGAGAGTAAGCCTTCGTAATATAAAAATTGGAAGAAATCCTATGAACTGGGAGTAAGTGAGAATTATTATTTTTAAATTTAAAAGTGTCGAATCAAAGTTCTAACTTCAAAATTCGATTTCTTCATTTTTCTTGATAAATATTATAATTTTGAAATCAGAATTTGGATCCAACACTCTGAACATAATAAATAAGCCATATTTGAAAGAGGCCTCAACAAAAAATATCAATTTACAACAGGCATCGAATGTTGTTAACAAGAAGATTCGACGATCTGAACATAAATTACAAAGATGATTGGGAGAATTGGAATTGGTTAAGCAGTACAACTAGAGAATGTCAAGAAAATGGATTGGTGGGACTAACAAGTGATCAAGTCTTAAACTGTGCTACTGAAAAATTATTAGATTTTGCTTACGATAATTTGGATCTCCCATTTAGTGTTACTAGCTGTGCTTCTGAAGCATCGATTTTAATTAATTGCTTCAAAGGCAATACATCACAACTTCAAAATATCGATGGTGTTCGATTTTCTATCGAAGGACTTGCTAGCATCATCAGACCGATGGACAACATCCATACAAAATTCCACCTGTAATATACAAAATTAAAATTATTTTAGTACAATTTATGTAAGGTATGATTCTGATTTGTTTGGCATCTTATTTTATAACTAATTGTTTTCAGAACTCCAGAGTACAAAACGAATCTGGATCACCAAGTTGTCAATTATGTTGCTAGTGAGTCTGACTGGGCCTGGTTTGAAAATGTTATCAATAAATGTAGAAACAAAGAAATATACAGTGAGGAGCAAATACTGGATTGTGAAGTAGAGGAGCTACTAGATTTAGCAACTTGGATTTTTGAGGATTCTCAATCTCTTATAGGATCATCAAACCAAACTACTTGCAGCGAACAAGTCAACACTTTGCTTCTTTGTTCCAGATTTACCCCAGTAGTAGACGAAATAGCTATTCGAAGAGCCTTAGAAGGTTTCGAATACATTTTACCACAAATGGACACTTCCCTTGGAAAGTTAAACGAGGGTATACTCTAGGAAAAATTTACAACGTCACAAACTTTAGTATGTAAAATGATTTTTCAAAGGATTTAATGTGGTTTAAATAGAAATTAAAGGATTTTAAAAATTCAAGATTTTTAAGTAATTTAAAAATATAAATAATGTTTCAGAATTTGTTTAAATCTTTTAAATCACTTTAATTAAATTTTCTGTACTCAATAATATTTTGAAATATCTTGGAATCACTTGATTCCAAGATTCGTTTACCTTTTGTTTACTACACCATAATTTGAGAGCAATAAAGGAATTGTTTCAAAAATTCGCTTAAAGTAAAGTGTGCTTTAAAATTTTACGAAGGTAGGGACTGAAATTTAATTGGGCTACAGAATTGAATTGTGGAACTCACTCGATAACGGTACATACATGCCTTAGATGGTCAGCAGGCAAAGATGGATTATAGACTGCACTCAGAAACAGGCAACACTCTCAAGCGAAAAATTACTTGTCAGTACAGCTTGAGAAAAATCGATCAACCTCCTGAAAAGCAGATGCTTTGATTAGATTTATATGTTCGCTTCTTAGAAAGTGGATGCTAGACAACAAAAAAAATGTATTCTTTTCAAATTTTTGTAAAATTGGAAAAATCGCATTTATCCACCAGTACTAATATATAAAACTTGATTAAGATAAAGGTTTCAATTGGTTTCAATTTACTTAATTTCTTTTGTTTTACCAAATCCCAAATTCATCAAATTACATATGTTTAAATTGTAAAAAAAAATAAATCGTGGTCTTACGTCACCGCATATTCGATTCTAATGATTCATTTTTTTTACAAACTTCGATTTAATTAAAGTAAGTTAAGGTTACACAATATTTTACAATGTGAGAATTTACGAAGATTAATATTAAAGATTATTAATTTTTCGGAAACTTTAAATATGAATAAATATATGTAAGTACATACAATTTTAAATTCTTATATTGAACTTGTTAATCAATACTGATTTATGCTATTTTTTATCTAATTTATTAATGATTTGATTTTATTTACGACAGCAATTTTTGTCGGGTGTTTGTTCTCTTAACCATTGCAATTTATGTGATAACATACGGTGAAGTTTTTTATTCAGAATTCAAATCTATGTAAATGATTTCTTATAATAATTACAAAATTCCTTTCCAACTACAAAATATTTAATATTAATTAATATGGAACATAGAGCAGAGATAAAATCCAATAAAAATGATCACAAAATTAGAATAAGAAAAATCCAACAATTCATTGAAAATTTACAAGATGAGAAACGAGATGAATTTGATTTTACATCAGAATTAAAAACTGAATTTGAAAATGAAGAATCTGAAGAATCCGTAAATAAAATATGGAGAAATGCTAAAATGCAGTTAAGAAAAAATGTTTTGTCTACAGTAAGTTTAGTTCCTTAGTAATTTTATTATTTCATTTGAATTAAAAATTAATTGAATCCAGGATTATGGATTATTTCCGATTATATTATTTCAGAAACCAAGGATTATAGATGTGATAAAATACAAGAATTTAAATTCACAACCATCTTGGTGTAAAAATGATAGTAAAATTTTTAGTCCTTTAGTAAAATAATTTAAAAAAATAGATTTTAATAGTTTCTTTAATTCAGGACTCATCTATCTAAATTCCAAGAAAGAAATTATGATATTGGATTTGAAAACACGGAAGTTGAGGATTTTCTCAGAAGACTTTTATGTATGATTTTTTAAATCTTTGAACATTGAAACCATTAAAATAATCTGAATTTATTTTGTAATTAGATTAATTATAATGCAGAAGAGATGACAATTTCATGGGATTGTGAATATATTATGATAGCTCACTCTTGTAGAAGAACAGGGATTTGGTATAAAGAATGTAAATATGTAGTTCGTCATGTAAATACAAGGTTTATGGATTACTTACTTCAATTTCCCATATTAATTTTAACTCTGCTTGATATTTCATGCTAATATATATTCGCAGGAAAGATTTTGCTGTCACATCCAAGAATAACGTGAGACCCAATGAAACTCCTTTTTTATTATATGCTGTATGGGGATATCACGGAAACAATCTGGCATTTTCCGAAAATGGTTCGATTTATGCTTTTAAAAATTTTCAAGATCCTGTGATAACAATCCTATTAACTCAATGTCCTGATTATTTTTGTGGGTCGACAGATCTCACTCATGGTACTGAAATAATAAAAAACATTTTTATAAACATTGCAACTCAAGTTTGAAATAATTTTATTAAATGTTTAGGAACATATCAAAAAAATCACAGAGGAATTTTTTGGCACAAATTCGATTTTGGACTCACCTACTTATGTTACAACTTTACTGGAACACCCGAGAAAAAATTAGTCAAGTATCAAATTTACAATAAAAATAAATGAAATTTATTCAGGGTACTATTACTATTTCTAGAAAATTTAATTAAAAACGTCTCACGTTCAAATTTGCAGATATGATGATAAAAATAAAAGTTGGAGTTTAGGAATTGATTTTATTAGAATTTCTAATTCGTTAGAGATGCAAGGCGACCAAAGACCTACTTATTATACATATGCGTTTAATAATTCACTTCCAATCTTGATAAAGTGGCAGAAATATCAAAGAAAATGGAGGTTTGTAAATAAAATATACACAAGTACATTAATATTGTACCATAAAATATTCTAATAAAGAAAATATTGAATTTGAAGTTCTGCAGCTTTTGTTAACTATTTTGGAATCTCTTCAATTAAAAATCCACCTTCAACATATTGGGTGAATGTTGTAACGAATCCATTGAATTCTGAATCAAATTATGCAACCTGTTATGATTTTGAGTAAGTGAATATGTTTTATATTTTTATTTTCGTATCCTAATTTAATTTAATTATATCATTGATTATTTTATATCAAGTTTATGGGATTATATTGTAGAAATGGAACAATCAAATGTAAAAGTAGAATTCACGTGAAATGGGGCAATTTAGTTGCAGACGTAAAACCAGGGCCGTATTTGGTACCGGAAAGAAAAACTATTTTAGGGATTTTTCCAGGAAGAGATGATTTTCAACATATTCGAAAAGTCATTCAACCGCATTTTCAGCCGTTCCTTGCAGCAGGCAAGTTCATAAAAAATTTGATTTTCAGATAGTCTTAAATTTTATATTAAAATTTGTGTTTACAACTTTTTATATTAGTAGAAAAATAATTTCTTTTAGACACTATTTTTTACATGTAATTTAGGTGGATGTGAAATAAAACGAACAGAAAATTATCAACCTGAAACAATAAGTTACCGATATGGAA
This sequence comes from Synergus umbraculus, assembly GCA_900474325.1. Lineage (NCBI taxonomy): Eukaryota > Metazoa > Arthropoda > Insecta > Hymenoptera > Cynipidae > Synergus > Synergus umbraculus. The sequence continues at coordinate 56,787 of UCOK01006614.1, forward strand.
CTGATAATCATTTGTATTTGAAAGTGAGATTTATAGTATTAATACATTTATATTTTTATTTTCATAAATTAATTGCTATCAACATTCTAAGACTTTTTCTTGATTTTCGAAAACTTGTAATATATTAATTTTAAATACATTTTTTTAAAAGTCGATTATAGATTTCAATCAAGACAAACAAGAAGTTTATGTAACTGCATCCACAGCCAAAAATTATTCAAAGCATAATATTTGGTTGATGAAGCTTAATGATACGACATTTGAACCTCAGTGTTTATCATGTGGGTAAGAATACTAAAAAATGTGGTATTGCTTGGAATAAAATTCTAAATCACTTTCATATAGATTAAATTAATATTAAATATTAAGTTAAAAAATAATTAATTAGTTTTACCTATTATTAGACTTCTGGAAAATTGCTTGGAATTTAAGGCTTCGATGGATCCTCTGAACTGGAAATATTTTCTCCTGGATTGTTACGGACCTGCAGTGCGCCATGCTCGAATCTTTTCAATAGAAGGAATGAAGTAAGTGAAGTGATAAAAGCTTTACAATCTTCCCTGTCTTCAAACTTCCTGTAATTGAAAATCAGTATAAAATTAGACGAACAATAAATAAATCTTTTTTTGTTAATATCAATAGATTAATAAGAATTATCGACAAAAATAATCAGCTTTTCAAATATTACCAAGGACTTCAAAAACCAAAAATTGAATTCCTGTATCCTGCAATTAGACATGAAAGAATTACACTTCGTATTAAACTTTATTTGCCTCCAAACATTACGTCAAACGAAAAAATACCTCTTCTCCTTCATACGTAAGATTTAAAGAGTTAAAAAATCAAAATGTAGATTTAAATAAGCAGGATGTCTACTGAACTTTCTTTTTCAAATTCCCGGATTACTAGAAATTTTAATAAGTAAATTAAACACAAATAATTATGATGAATAAATGATTACACAGAAGCGAAGAAATCGAGACTCCATATGCAGGATATTCGCCAAGTTTTGAATATGCTCAGTATTTGGCTGTAACAAAAAAGTGGGCAGTGATAAAAGTTGATGGCCGAGGAAAAAATTTGCAAGGTTTTAAACGACTCAAAGCCTTAAATTACAAAATTGGTATTAAAGATTTACAAGATTACAGCGATGCTGTCGAGTAATTAATCCCAAGTTAATTAAATTAATTTAAGGAAAATATAATTTCATATCAACTTGAAATAGTGTCTCAGTATTCTACAAAATTTTAAATGTGTTCAAATTAATATTTAGATTATAAATTTGTAGATACGTATTAAAAACATACCCATTCCTCGATGATAAAAAAATTGGTATTTGGGGAAAAGGATACGGTGGTTACACAGCTGCATCTTTAATGGGAGCGAAACCAGTTTCGAATTTAGTTTTCAAATGTGGAGCTGCATTGTCTCCACTTGCTCGAATCGCCAACCTTAGTCACACTTTTTTTCATCGCTACTTTCCACCCTTAACCAATCCCTGGGAGTCTACGGATCCATTAATTTACACCAGAACAGACCTTTTGCACAGAATTCGAGCCATACGCAATGATTCCTTTTTACTTATGCATGGCGCATTGCAACGAGATGTTCCTCTTGAACAAAGCATGTGGCTAAGTACAGCATTGTTAAAAGCAAACGTGACTTTCGAACAAACGGCAAGTATTCTTAAGAACTAATTAACAACTATTTACTAATTAAATTATAAAGTTGATTTATATTCTTTACAGATTTTTTCAGATGTTGATTTTTCTAAAGAAGAAGAAATGCTGAGAGTCTATCGCAAACTTGATGAATTTTTCGCAAAGTGTTTCGCCTAAGGTAAATTATTCTATAAATAAAGAAAACGGCACGTAGAAGAAAGTCGAGTTTATTACAATTTGTTGAATGTTATAAAAAGTTACGCATTGAAGTGAAATTCAATGCTTCCAGTAGACAACACTAATATTTCTAATGAAATAGATATTTGAAGTTATAAACAACAAACACGAAACACTTATAATAATTCAAATTCTTGGCAGATGAACACAAAGCGATGAACGAACAATTTTCTCCAGTATAAGAAATAAAAATATTATAAAGTTTTTTTTTTAACACTAAGCTTGAAAAAGCTTCAGATTTTTAATTGTATTTAAATTCTGATATAAATCACTCCCTGTGTGCTTATACAAACTCTAAATAGGAATTTAAAGTTGGTTCAGGCACGTCTTGCACTGTTTTTTTTTTTGTAATTTAAGTAAAATTACTTATGTTTTTAGTCTTTCTTTCAAAATAAAAACTTTTTATAATATTTTTTCCTCTTAGTCACTGTAACGATTATAATTCATGATTTTATTGACAGTAAACATTCTAGAGAAAAATTTTAAATCTAAAAAACGATTATCATAAAAGCTTTTATGAGATTATAACAATAAGAAAATTACAAAGTTCCAAAAATGAAAGAAAAATACTTTCTATCACGCAGAACGATTTTAATAATATTTAAAAAATGTGTTTTGAAAGTACAGTATAAAATCCTAAGTTTTTAAAAACACTTATAATAATTCAAATTCTTTGCAGACGAACAAATAGCGGTGGACGAACAGTTTTCTCCAGTATAAGAAATAAAAATATTATAAAGTTTTTTTTTAACACTAAGCTTGAAAAAGTTTCAGATTTTTAATTGTATTAAAATTCTGATATAAATCACTCCCGGCGTGCTTATAAAAACTTTAAATATGAACTTAAAGTTGGTTCAGGAACGTCGTGCACTTTTTTTGTAATTTAAACTAAATTACTTATGTTTTTAATCTTTCTTACAAAATAAAAACTTTTTATAATATTTTTTTCTCTTATAGTCACCGTAATGATTATAATTCATGATTTTATTGACAGTAAACATCCTAGAGAAAGATTTAAAGTCTAAAAAACGAACGTCATAAAAGTTTTTATGAGAATATAACACTAAGAAAATTAGAAAGTTCCAAAAATGAAAGAAAAATACTTTCTATCACGTAGAACTATTTTATCAATACCTAAAAAATGTGTTTTGAAAACACAGTATAAAATACTAAATTTTTGAAACGCGTTATGAAAGTACAATGAGTATTATAAAGTGCAAGTATAAAAAATAGACGAATTATTCCAAATCCTGCTTGAAATAAAAAACAATACAAAAATACAGTGCTGAATACAAAGAACATAAATACATACTCAATAATTTTAATTAAAAGTTATTTTTCAACGTAGAGAAATTATAGATACTCGCTTCATATTTATCGATAAAAAATTACACTTAAAAATCGATCTTCTTTCAAAAAAGTTCATAAAGCACAGCAAAAGAATTTATTTTAAATTGATGCGAAAAAATTGTGTGACATTTTATCATAGTATAAGGTGACAAGCAGTATTCCTAATTATATCAAAATTTTGATATGAATCTCTTTTTTAATTTAAGTCTAACCACGTTTAATCCTAATAATCTTTAAAATCTAAAATTAATTCCTAATAACATTAAAATTAATTCCTAATTGTCATCTTTTTGAAAATATTCTATCTAAACATCTTATTATTCTAATTGAGCAATCGGCGATCTCTACGTTGCAAACGCTTTTTGATCTTAAATAATATCCTTCTAGATATTAAAATCTGCAAACTTACGATAACTCCTTACATCCTCCACGCATATGCTGGCGAATTTTGACAAATCGAAGTGTTCAGTGGATTGCAGCACTGATTTTGGAGAATATTGTTAACTGGTTGAAACATATAGTTTGGAACTGCATTTGGCATAGGTACATCCACTAAATAGCAAAAAAATATATTAAAATTATTAACAAGATATATAAATTAGGAAATGCTTTTCTGATATATTTGTCTATTGATATACTTGAAATAAATGTTGAAAACGTAAAAAGAACTAGAGAAATATAAAAAATTGAATATAACTCTTTTTTAAAAGCAGAAAAAAAGTGAATATTTGTTTTTGTTGTTTAAATTGGTCTAAATCATTAGTTTATATCCTAAAGTGATATTAACTTTACTTACAATGTGATGTGCTCAATTTATGGTAAATAGTACGAGATGCAACGCTTACTGCTTTCTGGATCGTGGGAAACAAGTCACCAACGTACTCAAAGATTATTTGATTGTCTTTTATCACCTTTATCTGTAAAATAAATTTAAAAATTAAGAAATAGATAAAAATTTGGGTTCGAAATGTTTTATTTACTTTATTAAAATTAATGCCAACCTTGCAGGTGAATCCCGAATTAGGATATTCGAAATATTCAAACAGGCACAGTGCTTGAAATTTATCCGAAACAAACTTTTGTAAAATTTGCGCATAGTTCAGTTTCGGTAAATCAGATATTTCGTTTTTGGGACTTGATTTGATGGAGGATTTAGATCGATTTCTTCGGCTAGAGGATTTTTCACTTCCAGGACTTCTATCAACCTTTGCCGTTGCTTCGTCGATGTTTCTTTGTCTTTCAATGTTCTTCACGGCCCCAATTGGTTTGGCCCAACGAACTTCCCATCCTTCACGTTCAACTAATCCACCATTTTCTAAAAAAACAAAAAATAGAATAAATTGTGATATTTGAATAGTTTAACCATTTCTTTAACAGGACCTTTACATTTATATATATAATACTTACGCAACAATAAAAACATAACGCGTTCCGCGAGCCCTCGACTCTCATAGTGAACAAAAGCAAAGTGATTGATCTTTTTTAACTTCAAGATCTGTATATTAGTTGCCTTTAGAATCATCTCTTTTATCCTCTGTTGTGAGACATCCGTAGGTAAATTTCTTATAAACAACGCAGACACCTGTTAAAGAAGCTGAACATGTGAATTTCAAGAATAATGCTATTAAATAAGTCGTTCACAATTTGGAATAAGAATTTGTCTACTTGAGCTTCTGAAATTGAAATACCTATTATAAACTAAATTGAATATATAAGTCACTTATTAGATTTCATGGAATTTCAAATAATTTTCTAAAAGGATTAAAAAATTATGAAAAAAAATTGAAAAAAAAAACTTATTCAATTTAGTTCTACCATTTTAAATGTTACTTGATATAATATTATAAGTAAATACAAAGAAAAATTGCATTAAACGTCAATTAGCAGTCGCTAATAAAAATGTTTCTTCTTTAAGAATATTTCTTGAAAAATAATATTCCTTCCCCACACGATGTTGATTAAAAGCGGAAAAAGTTTAATTTTATACCTGAAAACAGTTATGTTATTATATCTTGCTCCCGTTTCAACCTACAATAAACTAATTTTAATGTACGTTTATAATGGTCTAATATTACAGTTTACAAACCAATTAAGGTCATTGGATCAAATTTCTACTCTCAATATTCGAATTCTTCATTTTACTGAACATATAGAGCAAACAGATATCAAATTCTAATATTATAATATTAATATCCAGTAAAATGAGGAATTTGAATTCTGAGATTAACGTTCAGGTCTTCAACTTGTATCTGTCCTTGTATGAATCAACGTGTCATCTTTGTTATAATAAATAATAACAAAAGTAAAAGTCAAAATAAACACAGTGTGACGTAACGTAAACACCTAAATAGAAAAGCCGGTTACAGCTGCAAATTTTCTGCAATGCACGTGGCAAACCATTCTAAAAAAAATTCAGCTCTACCGTTTCCATGACTTCTTCGTCGATTGGATCACCAGGTTCAGGATCAGCCCAGTCGACAGCAATGTCGTGGTTCCAAAGAACGACTCTTCCGGGGATAAGTTTACGACGTGCCATAGCCGCGGACCTGTGATCTTTAAATTCCACGAAAATAAAACCGCGATTTTGGTTACGATCTTCAGCATTAGGGTAGAGATAAATATCTGTAATACCATCTAATAATTTTGATAATTCCTCCATAAATTCAGCCTTTGTCTTATCTTTAGGAACACCCCCGAAAAAAAGACGGCAGTTATCAATAGATTTAACGACGCCGATGCGTTGTCCAGGTCGAATCTCAGAGTTATTTAGCACTTGACAAGCACGCCGAGCTATCTTAGAATTTTCAAAAAGCGCAAAAGCATAACCTCGAGTGGAGCCAGAAAAATCTAACATTAATCTCAATTCTAACAATTTACCCATTTTTGATAGAACCGGCATGATCTCGTCCTCGTAGCAATCTCGCGGCAAACGGCCGATAAAAACTTCAGCACCTTTAGGTCGTTCTTTTAAATCTTGAACAAGCTCCGGGCAGGTAAGTCTGCGTTGTCCATTTTCTTGAACAAGTTGATAATTTGTCTCTTTAGTTAGATTCAAAAGTTGGAAAGTTATTTCGCTCTCACTGCGCGACATGAATTTATTAAGGTCTTCCATCTTCAGTTGATGACCATAAAGATTAAAAAGATCTTCAGTCTAGGATGAAGCTTCAAAAATCTTCAGAGGAGGGACACAAACTCGACTTTGAGAAAAACATTTAACAATAATAACAATTTCACTACACGAAAATTCACTTGAGACTTGCGACTGAGACAATACAAAGACACATACAGAATAAAGCCGGTAATGTTTCTTTGTTTCGGGAGAGGGTGTGAGTGAATCACTCCTTGCTTCTCCCCTCCAAACTTTGGAATGATTCAATTTCGCCAATCGTAAAAGACATCACATTACTCGGACCAATAAGGTGCGATATTTTAAAAGAGGAGATGGACGCTTGGAAAATCCGGAAGTTGTTTTTCTGAGAAATATAAAAATATCTTCGATATATTAGCAGACATCTTTGATATTAGAAATTGCTAGAAATGGTGAAAAGTGTATTTATAGATTTATGCATTCTGACCATAAAAGGGCATGCTTTACGATTATGCTATAAAATTCTTTTTCGAAGGTTTACATTTATTTTGAGTTGTCATTTTGGCGAATTTGGATGAATTATTAAAAATTGCAAATCATAATTGAAATATGCAGTGCCGGCTCCAGCCTTATGTGGCACCCTCGTGCAAAATCTTTTATGGCTTTCAAAAAAAAAATATCAGTGACGGATCCAGGGGGTTTTTTCTGGGGGGGGAGGAATACTTGACTTCGTAAAAAATTTGGAACCATGAATTGTGAAAAGTTTATCTTGACTGAAATGCGGACCCCCCAAAAAATATTTTCTGGATCCGCCCCTGAAAAATACCAATATTGTTTAGATTTTCATTATTTTTTAACTCTCATAGTTGAATTAAATTCTAATTCCACATACATTCAAAATTGAATGCGAGAGTTGATCAAAAATAGAATGTTTATAATTCCTTGGCATTTTAATCTATGAGTTGATACATACGTTCTTTTTTTTGAAATTTTAATAATGTTAATTTTAGCTTCATATTATAGAAATACGGCTAGAAATATCGATTCTGAGGGTGTATCTTATTCATCCATACCTATTTTCTATAAGAAAGACTACAATATGTTTTTAAAAACGTATTGAAAAATATATTTAAAAAAAATTTCATTGTAAATAATTAGATACATATATACAGAATTTCATCATAAAATAGATCACGATGAATGGCAAATTACATAAGTTAAAACTTAAAACTTAAGATTTTCGTCTTTTCTCAAAAATTAATCAAAATCACTGGATTCTGTCTATTAAATTATAATGCATTGTCAATATGTTATTACTACGAAAAATCAAGTTCACATTCACTCAGTTGAATACTATCTAACTTTGGATTATAAACCTGGTTTTCTGATTTCGAAGCCATAATCTCTAATACATTACATAAAGTTTTGTACGTGTCTACTGCTTGTAAAGTTTCACTATTAGGTTCGGGAAAATTTAAACCTTTCTCAATTATGTCAAACGTTTTTTTCAGATTGTTCTGGAATTCGTCAATCTCTTTTGTGGCTTCGATCTCTTGGTTGAGTACCGCGTTTAACATTTTTGCCTGCAATCAAATACATTAAATAGTAATTAGGAATTATCTGATTCATTTATCCGACATTCTAACGTCAAAGTTCATACACTTTCAAATTTCTCTGTTTACAATTTTGGAGTTGTAAACAGAAATGTACAATAATAACGTTCGATTACTGACTTTGAAACTTACCCTTTTTACTTTATTTTGGAGTGTTTCTAATTTATTGTTCAGCTCTTTGAACTCCTCATCTGTGTATTGAACTGCTTGGCATTTATCTTCTTCGAGCAAAACGTTTTTCGGAACCGCTATATATTTTTCAACAACACTCTGCAAAACATAAATAAATATAAATAAATTGAATTTTAAATACATTTTGTTCTAAAACTGATTTTATAACGGAAATACAAATTTTCAATTGGAGAAATACAAGTATGATAAATGCGGTTGAATCAACAGGTGAGTTTCGGAGTTTCAAAAATAACATTCAAGCAAACCTTTTTATTTTCTAGTTTTTTCACTAAAATTTGAGCCTAAAGTATTAATTAGGTTGTTCTAATAACTTTTCTCGATATTTTCCTAATATTTTACATACATTAAACACTTTTATAACAATTTACTTGCGAAATACGTCTACTCTACATTGGAAACCACCTGTTGATTCAAGCCACATCCCGCAAGGCACAATACGTATTTTTCTTCATAAATACCTCGATATTTTTCAAATAAGGCTGAGCTCCTAGAACGTAGGCTTTTCTCAATTTCTTTATATTAGATTTCAGCGTAGCCATACCCTCTTCATCTGGCTTGTATTTCTTCTCCAAAGCATCATACAAATTTCGACATCTTGTTTTAATTCTCATTTCCACAACATCTTTGACTGAAAATACGAAAAGTTTGTTAAAAACTGCCAGCTCTTACAAAATGAAGATTATATAATTATAATCCTCCAAATATTAATCACTCAATATTAATCAACGACCGTTTAAAATAAACCTATAATTTTTGCATTGAGAATATCCAAACAAAAAAATATTCTTCAAATCCAAAGATTGAAAAGAAAGCATAGGAAAGAAAAGAATGAGGGGGAAATAGAAATGCCTGCTTCTGAAAAATGAAGGCCTTCAAAGCATTCATTCGAAAAATAAATATCGCTTCATTGTCGGAAGTGAGAGAACAAAGAAAGTCTTACTTTTAATCAAAGTGAAGATTTTTATTCATAAAAGCGGTAGCTTGTTACTCCGTTAGTAAAAACTGAAGAGTTTTACTGTGCGTGACCCAAGGTCAAGAAAAAAGAATGTAAAAAGATAGAACTTCATGGATGAGAAGAGAGCGTGGGGAATCCATTTTTCCGTTGGAGAAGTAGCATTTTATTTTTAAAAAAAATGGAGCATTCGTGGGAATTTTTATGAGAAGAGGTTGGCGATCTCATAAATCATTGTTTGAGATCGCATAGCATAGCAAATAGCTTGAAGGAAGCTCAAATATAAGAGAGCGTCAGCCTTTGTGATCGTCTTCATGTTCATCCAATAAATGCGGTGAAAGTGTTCCAAGCATTGGACGAGTGTGACTCTAGTCATGAGCAAATTCACATGAAACTAAAGTCCACTCGTCCAGCAATTGAAACTTATCGAAATCCAGTGGGCAGCAAGAATCCAAAGAATAAATCTGAAAAGCATACACAAAGAGCGGAAAGTCAAAACGGTGGCGTCTTACGGGTCGCGTAAACGGTTCTCGAGTGAAAGCCAAACAGCTGCATTTCGTATTCTTCACGCTTGCGCTTTTCAAGCTCCGTGGACGCCATCGTGTATTTGTATCCCAAAAAACACGCCCGATTGAAATTCGAATTCACGTAATCACTGATTTCTTTTTATTCCGAAATTCCTGGGAGATTGGAGCCCGACCTTGATGAGTTCAGCTTTGACGTCCGTTGCAGTCCGTTGACAAATGAACATGGCGTCGATTGCTTGCGTACCCATACCCGCGTCCTTTGCCCTTCCGCGTTCGTAAAACCTCGACCGTTGCCACCGAGTCACGTGATCTAAATTCACACGTAGCGCCCCTACCGGCAATAATTTCAACTTCAATCAGTGCCGTAGGCAGCAATAAAAATATGTTGGTCTCGATTTAATTTTACGCGTATTTATTACAATATCACATACATATTGTACTTTTCATAGATGTATTAAAAAATTTAATTACAATAGTTATTATTATTTAATATTCGTAATGAAAATTTCAGGTAAAAGTAAGATTTTCGAAAATTTATATGGTAGAATTCAACGTGAAAAAACTACCAAAATAAAAAGCTTAAGTACGTCACTGGTTGGGATTAATTTTCAGTTTTCAATTTTCATATACCGTACACGATTTTACAAAGATATATAATCGGATTCATTAAAAAATTAATTAAACAATTCTGATAAATATTGAACCTATTAAACTAAAAAGGTTTTTTTTAACAAATTATAAAGAAATATAAAATCGATTACAGGCATAGATAGATATATATGTTTACTACACTACTACTAAAGCAAAGAAAAATGGTTTAAAAAGATTCCGCCAGGGGGCGAAGAGTCAATTTACATAAATAACAAATGGCGGACGTAAGAGACTTTTGTGCTGTCAAATGTCAATTTATCGTCCTGTCAATACATTAGTGATTTAATCATAACCAATGTGTCATTCTCAATCAAAGAGAGCAGTTTTTTAATCTATAAAGTAACTTTAATATTCTCGAATTTCGTCCAGTGGAAATTGTGATTCGATAATTTTTAGAAAGTGGATTTTTACGGTTTTACTGTTCCTAAGAGTTTATATTCTTTTTATCGAACACAAACGGCTCCAGGATGTCTACGTCGATGATGTCTGGTGCTAAATTACAGGACGATATGAATAGTATACCTCTCGCTGATGATGATCCCCAAGGTATGATATTTCAATAACTTTGCTGACCTACTTCCAGCATTTACGATTTTTTAATAGTTTTTAAGGATATTTTTAGCTAAATATAAACTTTCGTATTATTATTATTATTCCCATATCTTTGTTATTTTAGATAAGTATGTATTCTTGTTTCTTGTTTTAAAGATATTGTTAAATTAGGTACTTCGTCAGCAAATATTTGCTTCTTCATTGTATTTTATTTTCATGACTCATTTTCTTGCAGTGATTATCCCTGAGGAAGAGGTGGACAATTCGAACAGATCGGATGACTTAATGCACGGTCGTAGCATGGATTCGATTCCATCAACTTTCACGAATGGAAGTTGCAGTCCCAGTAGTAAGTAACAAAATCGTGAAATACTTTAAATAATATTTCCATCTAAACTTGAATAATTCTACCTAAATTTCAATAATTTTCAGGCTTAGACCCCGATATAAGTCCAGATGAACAGGAAGAAAAGGCAAGACTTATATCCCAGGTTCTGGAGCTTCAAAACACTTTAGATGGTAAATTTCCCAATTCATAATGATTTTGGGCAGACCTATTAAAATAAATTTCGAAGTAAATAATCAACTTCTTAATTGTCTTTTTTCTTTCAGATTTGTCACAGAGGGTAGACTGTGTAAAGGAGGAGAATTTGAAACTGAGAAGCGAAAACCAAGTTCTGGGCCAATACATAGAAAATCTAATGTCAGCGTCGAGTGTCTTTCAATCGACGAGTCCTAAATCTAAAAAGAAGTAAGATCCTCCTTCCACAACATTTTAGAGACTTCAAATTATGCAGGATGAGAATCTAAATTATTACTGTTGCATTACTAAGCGTGCATTCTATTCTATTCAAGTATTTACATGCTAGCACCGCGAGTATAATTTCGTGTTTTGTTGTATAATTGCCAAAGAAGTTTTCTTGTTATTTATTTACATCTAGATATCATAATGTAATTTCAGACGTGTTTGTTATTGATTGTAAGAAAAGTTTGTTTTTATCGTTTATAATTTTATTTGTGCTAGTGTGTATGTACTTTTAAACAATGACTCGTAACTAATTTTATTCGCCAACGTATGATTGAATATTTTAATCGTTGATTGAACTTTTGAATCTACGATGACATTTAATTATCACTTCGTAGGAAACGTAAGCCGTCTCGATTTTATGTAATAATCTATTTTATGTAATAATATTAGTCCTTTGGCTTTGAGCTTAACTTTAAGGTTCTGCACGCAATTAATTAAAATAAGTTCACCAAAGAATTTCATTTGCGTTTTGTATGTTGTGTAACGAGTGTGCTTGAATGCTTTGAGTAGCTAGCGATAGCATATTAGTCATATGTATTACTCTATGATCTACATGAAATTATGAATAAGATTTACATAACAGTCTTTTGCAAAAAAATACACTTACCTTTTTATTTTTCACAAAAAGTTATTCCATAAAAGAAGAGCAGTCAGTTCTCTTTATAAAATAAGAAGTTATATAAAATTATTGCTATATATAAAATCTTTAAACAGCTTTGCACTCTACGAAACGCAGAAGCTGAAATGTTTATGTAAACATCAGTAATGAACTATTGTGGCTAACCATGTGACAAATGCTACAATTTTCAAAGATCTTCATTGTAATCTGTAGAATATGTAATTATCGACGGGAGTGAATTATAAGCTTAAAGAATTTTATGCTCTTGGGCACAAGCAAACTGCACAATCCTTAAAAGGTTCCGTTGATAAGTAACACAGGGTCGTAATAAACATTTTATTGTAGAGAAAACTATACTATTTATTTAAAACCCTTTGATCCTTTGAAAATCTTCCAACACGTCACTTTTTTTCATTGCTGGTAAACCCATTTTAATTAAAGGAAAGAAATAAGACACACAGATGACTAAAATAAACATTTATTTTCATCGCTAATATAAAATTAGACATTGTGATAACACGAAACACGTATCGTACAATATTTCACATGTGATTATACTCTAAGATTCCAGGTTCGAACTTCGTTAAAAGGATAAGAAGTATATCGATTAATAAAATCATCTGTTAAGAAAAAAAAATTGGTTTCCAATTGTAGATTACGTGCAACACAAACAGCACTTAAAAATACTTAAAAAAAAAGAGTAACAAATATAATAAATTCTCGAAACTGAGATTACAGGATTTGATTTAAAAGTTGTTACTCGACATTTAAGAAAGCTATTAACACTCGCTGAATTTCCATGTTCAGCCGGAAAACTTATAAATATCACCAACTATCTTACAAAAATGTACAACTTCTTTCCCTTACGTCTTACGTATTCCTATAATCGTACGACGACTGCACATCGACTCTCTTAAACTCTATATCTAATTACATAAATACAATCTATTTACAAATGATATAGGATGTGTGAGTGTGTGTACTGTTAGTGAAGGACGACGGAATCGGAACGTAAGAGCCCCGTTGAACGAGAAAAACTTTTTATTTACACTGCCAAGACCTCTCTTTTTTACCTTCAAGGGCAAGGTAGCTAAATGATCAACTACAACTTATAAAATATAGCAGAGACTCGCTATATTCAAGTTAGTCAGCTTAGATCCATTAGCCCGCACTTTCTACACACAGCTGAACTTGACACCTGAAATGCAATGCAAATGCCACGTGAGTATTGAAAGGAAAAGGGGAAGGTCTGGGAACGATGATGAGAAAGCGAAAGAGGTGTCCATTTCACTTCTTATTTTGGTGGAGAAGGTTTATAAATACTCTCTTGTACTTCACTTCATCGTCCCAGGTTGCCTACTTGTAAGCCCGAGAAGTCGATAGTTACCTACAATTGAACTTTACGGGTTTAATATTAAGTAGAGTGTTTTAAGTATTTGTACCGTCGTCACTGGAGTAGCAGTTATGGCAGTGAAGCTTATGGTTGCGAACACGAACGTCGGTACCCATCAGGCCATCACCAAGGCGAACATGACAGACGCAACATTTGAAGCATTCCATGTGGTAGAAGAGTCGAAGACTTTCGATTATCATCGCTGCTCCTCGACCTGCAATCAGATTAGATTTTAAGTTTTAAGTTCAGCAGCTTTAAAATATTTTGTCAGGGAAATCGGGGTATTTTCCGGGAATTTAAAAAGGAAAATTCGTTAGACACCCTGGATTAGACTTTATGGCATTACAAACGCTTGGAAATTTATAATCTTACTGAATTCCATTAAGTTTTTTTGAACTTACCTAACTCATCTCCGCAGTGGGAGCACTTCTTCTTTCCAGAAACGCTCAACATTTTTTCTTGAGACTCGACACTGCTCGGTGATTGGTGGACTTTTTGGGGTTGCATTACATATTGCTTTTGCGGAAGTTCTTGACTAGCACTTTGCTCTAGCCTGGAATTAAATAAGGAATTTAAAATTAACCGAAAAATTAAATCTTTTCATTTTACTCAAAAAGTATTAAAATTACAGATTTTTTCGTTCTGTACCCATAATTCTGTTTAAAAAATAAGTAGCTACACACAACGAAAAAATATCTAATTATAATATTCGTTGAATAAAAAGAAGAAATCGAATTTTGACGTTAGAACTTTGATCCAGCTCTAAATTCAAAATTAAATTTGTACCTTGCTGTGAAACTTATTATTCTATATTTTGTTTGTACCTTCGTCTAGGTGGAAGAGGTTTTTCCTGGGCCCTCGCTTGCACTCGTTGTGTCAGTGTCTGGATAATTGAATCTGGTAATGGTTTGCTGTCCGACCTTGGAGGTGAAGCTGTATATGGCACAGAAGTTCCTGTGACGTGTTGTTGTGGTTTTCGGACTGGCGAACGCTGATTTTTCTCATTGATCCTCCTCTGTTCCGCCTCCTGAAAATTATTTGAAAAAAAATGGTTTAGTAAAATAAAGTCTCTAAAATTGAAAGTAATAAACAAAAATTCGAAAAATGAAGAACAAATAAAAATTGGAATAGATTGCCTCACCTGAATGAGCCAGTGTTGGTAGTTGTAATCTTGTGCACCTCGTGGCACGTCGCTTTTTCTTCTCTGGACCCACTGATCACCCTGAACGATTCGTGAACGAGGAACTGCACTCAACGCTTGCAAGGTTTGTCTAGTCATTTGCTGACCTCCATGATTTGCCAACATCGTCGCTGAAGCACTATGACGAATGGACGCATCGACCTGCTGCGGAATCGAATCCGCTGATGGAACTCGGCTGTTCCTACTCATGGACAAAATGCAAAGTTTAACATTAATCGTCTGCCTTCACCGAGTGACTAAAATCGATCTCATTTTGTGCAATTTAAAACCAATGTCGTATTTTAGTTCTACTTTATATCTCAACTGTTATACAAGATGTTGAACAAACAGAATAAAGCAAATGGGCTTGGCGGAAACTATGGAGTGGGTAAGTTTCCTGTTTACCAGACTCTTTTGTCGTTGCGAAAACGAGACTAATAGCATTTTAATCGAGTGTGCTAAAATCATTCTCATTCTGCAAAATCTGATAATGATACAAAAGTAACAGGTTCCCAAGAAATATTAATTTCCATTCTCATTTTAAATTTGATTTTAACTAATTTTTTATCTTAAGTTCTTTCTTTTAAACGAATTTTAGTTAATATTTAATTTTATGATTTAGCAAAATATTAGTTACAATATTTATTAATTAAAATTAGGAAATCGAATTTTGAGATTAAAACTTAACTCCGTTAATAAAATATGTTTTAAGAGCTGGTAAGTCTTCTTACTTGATAGTAACGTCCCTCTGCCTCTGCTCGACCATCCTCAAAGGTTTTGCTGGAGGAATTGGAGGTGGTGGAGGCCTTCTTCTTTGTACATCCTGCATCTGAAGATTAGGCATCGAAGATCTATAATTCAGAGGAGTTTGAAGCTTATACTGTTGGATATTTCTCGGAGATCCATTAGCAACATCCTGCAAAGATTTCCACTGCTCTTCGAGTTGCTGAGCCAATTGCTGCTGCTTTTGTTCTCGATAAGCTAAATTATTTCGTTTCCGCTGAAGTTCCTCCTGTTCCAGTTGTAGAAGTTCTCTTTCAACTCGGAGTACGTCCTGAAATTCCAATAGAAAATCATATATATAAGCCCAGATTCTATTAATCTCAGTGAAAAAAATTAGAAGTAAAAAATAAAGATGCTCACCCCCGTAGAAAACTCGTCGTCTTGGTTATTGTATTGCGTCGCACAGACCAAAGTTTTATTCTGTATTTCTTCTTGACGACGAGCCTCCGCAGCTTTCTTCTCTTTTTCCTCAATTTCACTCTGAATCTTGAATTTTTCCTGAGCTTGAATTCGAAGCTCTTCCTCCTTTCTCTCCTCCTCTAATCGTTTCATCTCTTGAACTCTCGCAACTTCTTCTTGTCTCTCAATTTCCTCCTGCTGCTTCCTCAAAATTTCTTCTTGCTTACGAATGTTTTCCTCATTTTTTCGCATTGTCTCCTCTTGACGACGTTGTTCTTCGGCTTCCTGGGCGCGTTCGCGTTCCAACTGCATTTTTTCTTCCTCCAGTTCTCGTAATTTATGTGCTAGTTTCTCTCCGATGTCACTGCAAAACAAAGTTTCATATTCTAGAGACTAGGATTTTTTATTCATATTTCAAAGGATAATTTAAATTTAAGTAAAGCATAGAGTATAGACATAGAGTATTTTAGAAAAAAACTATATACCTATTTAATTCACGACTATTTCCGTAACGCCATTGTTCCTCTTTTTCGAGGACTTCTATAATTTCTCGTTCCTTCTTCGTGATTTCATCTTCTTCGGAGGAAGTTACACTTGCTCCAAAAGGTTCACTGCTTTGCCTGCTGTGTTGAGATATATCGGGGCTCACTGGTTGTTTAGTCCAATCTTCAACGTGTCCAAGTTCCACACCCGAATCACGTTCGTGACTCGAATCTTGCTCGTAATTACTATCAGTATCATAGGAACGACGATGAAGTTGTTCGATTCGTCTTTCTTCAGCTAAAATTGCTGCCATGTCAGGTGGTTTTGTGAGCGACAGTTCGCGCTCATAATCGTCGTCATTGACCTATAGAAGATATTATTATTAACATTAATTAACCCTCGGAATAAAAAATTTTAATTTTTTAGAATTTTTTTTAAATGATATCTAATTATAACGTTTTTTCAGTAAAATGAGGAAATCGAACTCTGACATTAGAGCTTGGATTCAACATTCTTGAACAAGAAAAAAAAGAAGTACTTTTCTCAAAGAATTTTAAAGAGAATCAATTTGAACATTCAAAAGGTTTAAAAATTGTACTTACCCCTCCAATTCCAAGAAAATCGGAGCGTCGGGTTCTAAGTTCTTTCTTTATTCTGCGGGTGGAATTTAATCTCTTCAAAGGCTCCACAGGATGACTTTCCTCATCACTGAGTTCCACAGGTGGTGGTGGAGGTTTTTCTTTGGGGGGCTCTACACTTGTTGGTGGACCCATAGGAAAGGCGAGACCAGCTATTAATTCTTCGTCGCTTGTTAAATTTAGTGGAAATATCTGCAAGAATTAAAATAAAAATAAAATTAATAACGTTAACTAAATAGAATAATTAAATTATACATTCTCTAATGAGAATGTAATAGATTTTGAGACTTTTGATAATAGTTTAAAAGACTAAAGAAAATATAAATTGGAATTGATTTAATTTTAAGTTGGAGAATTTTTTAATCTACCTTGACTTTGACTCTCATTGATTCACGATTTTTATTTTGGGATCTAACGCAGAAGTTCAAACATCCCTATCAAAAATCAACTGTGCGTTTCCGTTGGTACGAAAAGATAAAGAACAAGTCTCGAATTAATAGATCAATAACTTTATCGCAATTGTGACGCATTTTAAGTCTTCTTGCTTATCAATAAAATTTAAAGTACGCAATATTTTGTAAAATGAGCTCAATTTTAATTCTAATGTAATATTTTGAAGATTTAAAATTCGAGGTTCAAAATTTGGTTCTTCACAAATATTCTTGCTTTATAAATAAAATTCTATTGAAATTACAATCTAAAATTCAATTTCTTCATTTTATTTAACAAATATTAAAATTGGAATTCTTTCTGTCTGTAGAATTAATCAATTTTTAACTAGAATTATGAGCACAGATCGAGAAAATATCTAATTCAAATATTTTTTTAATGAAATAAAAATCTTGAATTTTGAACTTAAATGTTGAATTCTTCGTTTTGTGCAAAAAGTATTGAAACTAAATATTTTTTCGCTCTGTATGCAGTTTTATAGTTGAAAAAAAATTAGTGCTACAGAGCAAAAAAATATTTATCTAGCATTTTCGTAGAGTAAAATGGAGAATGGAATTTTGAGCTTAACACTTGAGTCCAATAAAATATTCTTACCGGTGTTGAACCCTGTGACATTGGGCTGAACATCTCCATGGGTTTTTGATTCTCAATAAAATTTAGAGTCGCAGGTCTTTCAGGCTTTTCAGGAATAGGTGGAGCAGAAATAACTTCTGGTTCCTCTGGAACTGGTACAGATGTTTCCTCGGTTTTTCTCTGGGGAACCATTTCGACTTCCGTGTTCGAAGGTGTTCCAGTAGCTTCGACCTCTTCGCGATCGACTGGCTTGATCTTCTGGCAAATCATTTCTTCCACTGCTTTCTCGATAACTGCTGGTTCCTGAGAAAAGAAGAACGATATAACCGTTTTGCCGGAGAAGAGTGCGTTACGAATTTTGCAACGCCACATTCTATGCAAATTCGTACCAACAATCGGCCCCAGCAACGTTTCTCAAACGAGACTGACTGCTTGCTTTACTGATATAACGGCTTTCTAGAAACTGATTCCTATTCAAAATAATAATTCGAAACAAAAATATAAACCATACATATTTTCATTTAATATTTTTGAATTTAAAATCTTTGACTTCTACATCTTTACATGCTTCCGATTTCAGAAACGTTGCTCGGAAATTGATTACTTAGTTTTCAAAGCAACTATAATATTTATTATATTATCTTTCAATCTAAATTAGTTTAATAAATGCATAGAATTCGGGAAGAGTAGTGAATTACAAAACATGCAAAGCGAGTAGATATTTTTACAGGATAGGTCTACAAACCTTAGTGAAATATTAATATATGCCATGCATCGAAAAATAAAAAGGAAATATAATTACATTTAAGGGTGTTGGATCGAACGTAAGTTCTAATTTCAAAATTCGATTATAATTAAATATTTCTCTCTTTTTATTTAAAAAGTGAATTAATCAAATACCTGCATTTAATTTAACTATTATAAATATTTAGTGTCCTTGATGTAACAAAACAAAAATTCTTTGCTCTTGCAATATTGATCACTACTCTCTAAAGGTAAAATATGAACTGAAGCTGATAGCATTTTACAACAGCGATGAAATGATTGCGATAAGGTATCTGTTACAACTTTGTTTGTCTTTATGCTCAAATAGATTCCAAAGATCATAAAAAAAAACGTTCTTCAAATAAGAATCCTTTTTACACAAATGAATTTTAATCGAACTTATAAATTATTAGAACTTTTTGTTAAATCTAACTAATCTGTAATATTCCAACACCCTTAAAAAAATCTTAAATTAATATAAAAATTACAGTAATTTATGACTTATAGGCAGTGCTTTAAATACACAATACACATGCATTAGAAAAAAGCGGATTTTTGAAAGCACTGCTTATAGGAGTACAAAGCTTTTTAATCATTTTATAGTCTCATCGATAGAATGACATCATTGCAAATCGGAAAAATAATCTCTGAAGCGGAGGCGTTTAAGAACACTGCCTTACCTCTTAAAGAACCCAAGCTTTATGGTAGACTAAGAAGGTCCAACAGAAAGAAGCAGATGAAACTTGAAATTTTCGAAGATTCTTCTTCGAAGTCTCCAAGTACAGAAACTAGCTGGGAAATACTGAGATACAAAGCTTGGAAAATAATTTTATTTATGCTGAGAGCAAGAAAACGCAATAGAAGTAATTCAAAACTTTAGCCAGTTTCAGTCGATTTGCAATTCAAATTTGAAGTGAAGAAGTGGATAATGATTTTAGACAGTTTTTAATAATTTAAGAGTTTTAGAATCAATTTCAAATATTTAATAATATAATTTCAAATTATTCGAAATTAAATTACCTACATTCAATTGTATCTTATATAATTATTGGATTTCTTTCTAAATTCAATTTTAACTCAAATTATTTTTACTGATGCGTCACTGTGTGGGAAAACAAGATCTTAGTAATTGCATTCTACCAATTCTAATAAGCCTCGTTAACTACTTTTATTTGCGGTTGTTATTACGTGGGTCGGATCAGATGCTCTCGTCGACTTTAATTGGCATTAAATAATTACCGGAACTGACAACGGTGAATTGAGCAGTAGAAATTCATTAATAATAATAATCCACTGGTGTAGGACACTTTCTAAATTTTTTAAGTTCTCCGAATTTTAAATTCGATAAAAACTTTAAGGGCATTGGACCCAAGTGTTTAAGCTCAAAATTCCATTC
>UCOK01006615.1:0-10233 GCA_900474325.1 Synergus umbraculus
TGAAAAAACCAAATAAATTTCGTTAATATAATACATTATCTAGTATTTAATCGAAGGAATTAGCGAAAAAATAATTTTTGACAAAATGGCGACTTCTCAAAATAAAAGACTCGATTTTGAACGAAAATTTAAGCCTTAAATTGTTTATAAAATGGAAAATATTTATCGGAGAAAAAAAATCTTCGATTAATTACTAAAAAATCTAGTTAAAAAGGTTGTGTTAAAATTTGAGACTGATCGGTTCAGCCGTTTTCGAGAAATCTTGATCACCGATTTTGAAAACATAGTTTTGAGAAAAACGCGTTTAAAGTTTCAAATACTTGTAGGTAGCGCACTTGAAGGTAGCGCGCTGTTGATAGCTGTAACTTAGGTTCTGGTGCTCAGATCTCTATGAAATTTGGAGAAAATAATCTTAAAAGAATGTACATTAAGAAAATGCAATAAAAATTTTTTAGATTTTTTCGATCAACACAAGTGTATATAACCCCTTAATCACTGTTTCCCCCTATCTCTTTCAACCCTTTTCTCTATATCTATCTATCTCTTTGTCAAACACAATTATCTCCTATCACTTTCAATCCCCATTTCTCTATTCCTTTCTAACTCTCGCCCGTTCTTATCTATCCCTTTCTATCTCATTTTTTTTTTCATGTCAATCTACATCGACACAACCACGCCCAATTCTTTCAATTCGCACTGCTCTATCGCCTACCTATTGCGGAGTGTCTCTTGTCAATGTTAGAGAGCGGTAGGTTTTCCACTTAGAGAGGCTACAAGACTGAACGTATCACAGGAGGTTTACGAAAGAACTCAATTCTAGTTAAAGTTAAAATTAATAGTTTCATTAATTTAGTAGGTATTAATATGGGAAATTACGCTAGTTTGATTAATAACACAGGAACACAAAAAAAAGGTCCTGTTCCCGGAAACAGACTAGTATATTATTATGTTTTTCGGGTCGCTGAATCCGAATCCGGTGTCCGTTTGTCTCAATCAGGTCAGGTTCAAGTTCGATTCAAGGTCAAATCCTGAAAAAATAGTCAAATTGATTCAAATTATTATTCCTATATATTTATGGAGCCGCTGAATCCAAATCCGATATCTGTTTGATCCGTCAAGGTCAAATTGAAGGCAATTTCAAGATCAAATGTGTTTATTCTGCCAAAAATGGATTTTTGACTGCAGATTCTGAAAGAACGCGAAATATTACGTCTAGATATGTATTCAACTTTTTTGATAATATAACCCTCAAGTTCATTCATTTTATTGTCTGGAGGGTTCATATGACAATTGTAAAAATAAAAAAATGTGTCTTCACGGGTTATGTTATGAAAAAAGTTGAATTCATATCTAGTGGTACAATTTCGCGTTCTTTCAGAATCTGCAGTCAAAAATTCATTTTTGTAAGAATAAACACATTTGACCCTGAAATGACCTTCAATTTGACCTTATCGGATCAAACGGTCATCGGATTTGGATTCAGCGACCCCAAAAATATATGGGAACAATAATTTGAAGAAATTTTACTTTTTTCCAGGATTTGACCTTGAACCTGACCTGATTGAGACAAAGGGACACCGGATTCGGATTCAGCAACCCAAAAAACATAAGGATATACTAGTCTAGTTCCGGGAACAGGACCTTTTTTTTGTGTGTGTCTGTGTAATTAATTACACGCGTTAAACTCTATATTCGCTCGGTTCTCACATTTCTAAGGATTACTTTCGCACGATTCCTTACACGTTCGTTATCGTTCTAATCGCTATCGGAATCTAATCTTCGATTGACCTTCACCCACATATACACACCTGTGGTAAACTCTAATATTAAATAATACTTTGAGGCACGCTAATTTTAAATATAATTTTCAAATCTGTAACATCAATCACAGTATGCTTCAATCTCATTCAATTCCTACTTCTTTATTCCTTCCTATCTCTCGCCTACTGATGTCTATCCCTTTCTATTGCCTTGTTAATATCCATTCTGTACATATTTCTTTCATTCTATCTCTATTCCTTCTCTCAGCTATTCTAGTCTATACCTATCTATCGATAGAAAGATATAAATGGGAATAGGTGAGAATTTGAAAGGAGTAGAAAAGTAAGGATTGAAAGAGACAGGAATGAATTGAAATTGCCAGATATTGACAAGAGGTAGAAAGAAATAGATACGAATAGGCCAGAGATAAAAACGGATAAAACCTGAAAATTAAAAGAAATAAGAGCGATTTTGATAGAGAACTAAAAATTGAAATAGATAGAAGGGGATAGACAAGAATAGATGGAGATAAACAGAAAGAGATAATAAACAGGGATCAAAAAGAAATTGAAAGAGATACAGTAGTTGACATTGAAAAAGATGTAGGCGTGGATAAGCAAGGGATAGAAAAGTGTTGATCAAAAGATATAGGCGTGGGTGTGAATTACTATGGAGATAAAAAGAGATAAACAGGGATAGACCAGTGATAGAAGGAGATAGAAAGAGATAGGATTTCTATCTTTTTACTTCCAGCAAAAATCGTACGCTTGTTAAGAAAACATCCAAGGTGGAAGCTAGCTGATTTCTTATAATTAATGAGTGATTCATCACAGCTAGAGTATTTTTAATCCAGTGCACAAATTATAAAAACTATTAGTTGTATTTCAATAAAATTTGTAAGATCTTTATTTTAATGTCTCACAGATATCTTGACGAAATATTTTCAATACTAGAGTTACAAAAATAAAAATATATAATTAATCTTATTCCATTAAAATTAAAATTGAGTAAGGATGACGTAAAAATTAAAAAAAGAAAAAACGTTTAATCTGTTTCAGAAACTGAATAAACATCTTTTGCATGGAAATTCCAATCCTCGTGGATTGACAACTGCTGAAGAGAAATCGAGATTTAAAAGGAGTATTACTAATAATATAGACTTAGATGAACCAATTAATCAGTTAATATCCAATATAAAAAGTCAATATAGAGACAAGGAGGACGACGAGTCAAATGACATTTTCAAACTTTTGGAAATTTTTAAAAAAGGATATGATAATACCCTGAAGGTGCATAATTGGCTAAGGGACGCTAAATACAATTCAAGCATTATTATAACACCAAAACTTTTCTTTTTCTCAATTATCAATGAACAGTTTATTGAAGATGAAAGTGTGTTGGAAAAAATTGGAAATTTGCCAGAAAAATTTGTAAATATCACTCCAAATTTAGAACATTACAATGAGCTGGATAAGTACTTAACAGATTCCAAAAAATGGTACCAGTTTGTTATTTCCGTGAAAGAGAAATTGGCGATTTTTCCAATACAATATAAACTGAAATCCGATATGTTCTCAAAATATAATAATAGTATATGTCACTCAGGTGAACTTCCAATGATTATAACACCTGAATCTTCTCTGAAAAAATTCGTCGAACAAATAAATCAACTGGATCTAGATGGCTATAAAATCAATTACGACGATCTTCTTGAAATAAGTGTCAGTAAACGAAAATTAACTATTCTTTGTGACACAATGGAATATATGCTAAATGACAAGATCAAAAATTCCTGCAATAGAAATAAACTAACAGTGACGGGCAAATTTTTATTCTTGAAAGAATTTGACAAATCTTGTGATCAAGACATTGAAGTCTTGGAAGTTTTTGCATTGGAGAAGATTTTCATTCCAACTTTTCATTCCGGCTACCAGAATTTTAAGCAAGTGACTATCGTTGCTCCACTTATTGAAAAGTGTGATTTTGGAGATTTGAAGAAATTACGTCTGACGCGAGAAACGACACAGAGACCTGAGCAGATTATTTTAATCATTTCTGATGACATAGTGAATAACGAAGATTTAAATATTTCTCTTCCGAAAGGATTTATTCATATATATGTATTAAGAAGAGAATCTAAGACTTCTGAAACAATTCCATATCAGTTCTATCAAAGTATCCAAGAAGCGGTAAATCAATACAAATTCTACATTATAGACAGTTTGAAAAGTGGTGAATGGAGTAAGACATTAAAAACTTTCTACGAAAATCTCGGCAAACATCTCTTGATTAGATCGAAATTGAACGACGATCTTGGATGGGCCTCCGAATTCAAGGACCTTGAGGCTCTTTTCTTCAAACTGAGCAGGAAGGCAGACTCTCAGAGGTAAAGTTTCAAAAATATTTTAGTTCTGTTTTCATTTCTATACTACGTTTTATAAAGTCAATATTTATAAGGACATCTCTGATTAAAATAAATCATGGATGTCCAAAAATGAATGGCAACTTTTCAAATTAAATTTTGTTGATACTAAAGGGCAACGATTCCTCCAACTTGATTTAAAATTCAAAAAGAGAAATTCTGTATTTTCTTTATTTTTATGTTAAATTCTCATCCCTGTTGGAAGTAAAGAGATAAAAAGAGACAGAAAGAGATGGAACTTTTCTATTTCTTTCAAATATCCATTTTGCATATACAAAATGCTATTTCTTTCTATCCACCATTGTATCCCCTTGTCCGGTAATATCTATCTCTTCCTATCCCTCAGTCTATTTCTACGCAAAACAATTTTATTCCTTTCTATCCCTAATTCTATCTCCCTTTTTATTTTGTATTGTGCCTCTTTACATCCTTAAGGCTACCTCTTATTAACTCCCAAATGTATTTTATATTATATTTTAACTTACGTCTAAAAAGGCAATATGGATTAAAATTGAACTTTCCTGCTTAAAGATTGACCATTTTAACGCAGGAACCGTTTTAGAGATGAGGTAGTGTAAGCAGACCAATCGCCATGACTTACACATATCCCCAAACCGTGGTCCCTCTTCCTCGGATTTTCATTGCTTTCTATTTGAATCTTCTTCAATCTTCAGGATTGAAATAGAAAGAAAAAATGAATCCAAATGTATCCATCCCTATCGATGTCAATCTATTTCTATTTTTTTATAATTTCTAATCTACAATAAGCTCTTTCCTTTTAAATCTCAACATTTCTATCTTTCTGTATCCTTCGTCTATCTTCGCCAATAATTTTCTATCCTCCATCTATCCGCGCTAATCTTTCTTTATTATCCGTGTTTCCTTTTCAATCACTACATTTCTATTCATGTCTATACTTAATATAATAATCTCAATCTTCTTCAATCCTTTTTTGTAGCATACTCTCAAGTCTATACATTTCAATCTTTATCATTCAATCAGTTTCTATCCTTGTAATAGTTTTTTCAATCCTTTCCTATCTCTCTTGATAGGTATTTTAAGTATAACCTTTTCAATAACCAACTTTCTATCCGTATCTATTTTTATGCTAATTATATCAACCCTTTTCTACTCATTTTACAATCTACTAGGAAGTCTATCCTTTTCAATTCATATCTTTATATTCACATCTATTCGCGTATAATAATTTAAATCCATCTCTATCGCTTTTGAAGTATACTATCAAGTCTATCAATTTCAATATAGATTAGTGATTATTCTGATAGAGATTGAAAGGGATAGAGATGAATAGCTGCGAAATAAATGAGATTGAAGATATAAGTTATGAATTTAACTAAGAGATTGAAAAAGATAGAGTTAGATAACCAAGGGATAGATTGGGATAGAGCTCTTTTCGATGAGTGATACTGGTTATTTAGACAACACAACTCCTAAATCCTTCGTTAGCTCAGTGGACTAGTAGTCCAGGCAAATGGAACTTTTTTTCTGTAATAATTCCCAAACGCAATTTTTTTTTCGAAATAGCTTCTGGATGGGGTCTTCAATGATCCTTAAAAATGTGTGCCGTGGATGGATTGCCAAAGAGTTTTTTTTTAAAGAATTTTCAAAAATCAAGTTTCCATGGACAGACCATTTCTATTGCGTTATACAAAAAAGAGTTCAAATTAAAAAAGATAATATGCAAAATTCTAAGTTTTTTTTTTGTATAACGCAATGGAAATGGTCCGTCCATGGAACTTGTTTTTTGAAAATTCTTTAAAAAAAAAACTCTGGCAATCGATCCGCGGCACACATTTTTAAGGGTCATTCAGGACCCGATCCAGCACTGAGAGAAATCCTAAAATGACTGAATGCCATCATCAAATAGGAAAACACTTTTTTTCTATACTTTAGCTACTAGAGCGCCATGGACGGTATCTATTACATCACCATAGTAGCAAAGATATTTTACCTAGATGCGGCAAGAGTCAGGAGTAGGGACATCGAAAATCTATGTCATTACTTTCGAAGGTGCTGCCCTCTTCAACTTTTCATTGTTTCCATGGAAACAGCGTCAAATCCTGTGCATGAGCCACTGTCAAATCATTGACGAATTCAGCTGAAAAGTCATGAAGTAGTATAAGGAGACATATCTAAGACTGTGATCCCAATTTGGATTAATCGTAGGTTTTCGGAATAATTCGTGCAGTTCCGAAGGAAAAATAATTTAACTTAAAGTTACTTCAACGCCTCTGCTGTACGAAATGTAACATATTTCAAATTTTTGTTTTGATGTTTCCATGGTTTCTGTCATGACTCCTTGAAAACAGTAGAAACAGTAAAAGACTCCTAGCCTCACTATTTGCCACAATTCAAATAAACTTCTATTTTTAATACATAGTGCGGCCACAGAGGCGCTGAGGTACCTTAAGTTCAATTATTCTACTTGACGACTGCCAGGGCCTAAAATGTATGTGTAGTACGCACACTCTGTGTAGTCCGAATTTCAAAGTGTGCAGTAAACAATATTTATAAATATTGATTTCAACTATTTATTTAATCTCAAAATGATTTAAATTAATCTTTACTTACATTTATAGTTGAAAAAATAACGATTCTCGAAATTTCTTGTCCGGGAAGAAGGGTGGGGGAAAAAGTGTGTAGTCCAAAATTTAAAAGATTTTAGGCCCTGACGACTGCACGAAATATTCCAAAACCGTCAGACATTTTCAATGGCTTTGATATGTCTCCTTTTACTAGTTCATGTAAAAAGTACCGAAACAACCCGAAACTACAAATACGCCGATAGCCCTCTAACAACATGTGGCCTAACTAGACCCTTACTGCAACTAGGAAAAATATCTTTGATAGTAGCAAACGAGAAATAGCAGACGATAATTTTGTCGTCAGCTGTCTGTCGTCTGCTTCTATACGTAAAAGTAATTTCTACATTTTCCGTCTGTGTCGCTCTCGTAGCTAAAACAATGAAAATCTGAAGAAGAGGGACCATGAATATGGGCTGTTTTCTAGCAGCTCAAACCACATGCGTTAGGTCTCCTTATACTACTTTATGGGTTTAGATATGGGGCATTATTCCTCAAGTGTACCACCATCAAATTTTGACTTATTCTGCTCGAAATACAATTTGGGTAAAGTATAGGCCTACTAGGTACAACTTTAGAGGAATAAGATTTTTTCGATTGGATAAAAATTGACCGAGATAGGGGAGGGAGAATTTTTCGAAATTTTTCGATTTTGTGCAGATTTTTCTGAAAATCAAAATATTTTTGACTTTTTTAGAAAAAAGGCATGTTTTTTTTTTGTCTGAAAATAAAGCTTAAGTCTTTATCTTTCAGTGCTTTAAAACTCAACTTGCCTATTTTTGTTGGTTTCGAGAAATTAAATAAATAGTAAAGCGCCGCGCCGACGCACTCGAGATTGATGGGCCTCTCGCTGCGCGGATCTTCTTCGGACTAATTTATTGTATCAATTATGAATATTTATTGTTTATTAATCTTCTCTCTGCATTGTACAGGGTTAAGACGGTCATTAAGGGCGATGGAATTTGAAAGTAAAAATTGTCAACAAACAGCCAAACACTGTCGAAATCTGTGGAAAGACACAAATCTATCAGCTATCGGACAAAGTCAAAATCTGAGGTTCCACTTGAGGAATAATGCCCCATATATATATATATATTATATGGGGCATTATTATATATATATGCATTTCCTTTGCTGATCCTTGTAATTTTCCAATTTATAAATTACGTGTGTCTTTACTTCTACTTATCTTAATTTTTCAATAATTTCAGAACACTATCTAAAAAGATCGACTTCCTGCCATTCTACAAATCCTTCCACAAAAGGATAAACCAAAAACTCAGTGAACAAGACATAAAATGTACAGAATGCAGGAAAATGTACGAACTTTTACAAGCAACTTCCTGGAGTAGGATTGTCGCTCTTGAACACAGCGATCAAAATTTGATCGTCGACATAAGAGAATTTTTGGATATGGCCTCAAATGACATTCAGAGTCTTAAAGGACAACTCAACAGCCAAACCATTCAACGTTACACTGATAGGAACAAAGAGATTATCAGTAATAAGATCAACGAATTTAGGGCACTGATAAAATTACAAATGATCCCTGAGGTAAATAAAATTGCTGATCAGTTGGATATAATTAGGCAGGAGATAATTAAAGAAATAGAATCCGAATCTGGTCACACAGGGGGCAAAAACTCTTCTTCGGGTCTTATGACTACATCAGAATGGAGCATCAATGCAGCTTCTTGGTTCAGTACACTAGGTAATGATTTTGAACAATTCGGTACTGTCTTTAAATCATTGATGACCGTTAGTGGTTCAGTCATTAATTGGTGTGTTGACCCACCCAGCGTCGATGAAAAATGGGAATTTCCTAAAGGAATCGTAAACACTCTAAATAACGGAAAAGAAATTTTGAAGAGCACGACTGAAAAAGAGATAAATATCATGGAAATTTTGCTCAACATCTTGCATAAGAGAAAAACAAATAAAGAGTTAAAGAATTTTGAAAATAAACTCAATCAACTAATTGAGAACCTTTCATCGTCTAACTATGATAAACAATCCACATCTGATGACGGTTTTTATTCCCTTCGAGCAGACCTTTTAGATATCACACGGAATGCAACCCTTTATGAAACACATAAAATTGCAAATAAATTACTCATGGCCCTTCGAATCAATCTTCTGGATCCGAAGCTTTACGAAAATCGTACGGAAACTGAATTTGAAGAAGAGGGCGATACTCCTAACGAAAGGGAAAATCAACTCAGAAGATATTCACAATTAATCAATCATGTTATCAAACTCTTAGCAAACGACATGATTCTGACAGTTGCAGAAGTGATGTACTCCCGTAATTTAAATTCTGCCGATCTGCATTTGATCAGCTGGAAAGTGCACAACATTATGCGAGATTTGCTGCAACAAGCACGGAAAGCAACACTGGGATTCGAAATGGGTGACATTTTGTACCAATGGATATCAAAGTTGAATAATATAGTGGATACTTTCATAGACATCAGCCTCCGTATTCAAGATTACAGGAAAAGACATTCTCTGATCAGTTATATAAACGCATTGAACAAAAATAATAATTACACTTTTGAAGATTCGAACCGACAACTTGTTGCGAATAATCTCGAACTGATGATAAGGTGTAACATTGTCTGGAACGAATACAACAGAGTCATGAATGCTTTCAAGTGGCACATTTTTCCCTTCGCGGAAACATATTTGCCGAAAATGGATTTAGTGAATTATTTGTCATTGGAGGATGATTTGAAAAAAGCAGCAACAATTGCTGCGCAGAAAATGAAGCGTCTGAAGAAGAAATTGAACTTTGAGACACAGACAATCTCCGAAAGTCACGATGAATATGTTCATGTAGCCAATTTTTCAACTGAGGGAAAAGAGGAACCGTTTTATGTTTGGGACAATGATACACATTGGGAAGCGATTGAGAAGTTGTTATCAGGTGAGGAGGTGAAATTATGGGCAAATGTCCCAAGGAATGCTACAATAAATGCTGTTAAATTTAATAAAATAAGTATAAGGTTTGTAGCATTAGATGCATCAATGCAAAGGGAGGTTGATAAGGCTTTCAACTATTTTGATGTGACAATGCAGCATTCAGGAACTAATTATTACAAATGCGGTAGTAAACTTTATCGAATAGGAGGAGAGGGTACGCAGAAACTTTTCTTTAGTTTGCTGAAAAAGAATTGGGAGAGTCCCGCTAGGATGAATTATGTTTATCTAAAGCTTAGTGATGGCGATATTATATTGAGTCCCTACAGTTTATGGAAGTTCGAACTTTCATCGAGTTTTAGAAATATATCAACTTTAAGCAAGTTTAAAGGAAACGTTCATATGTATTTAGAAGGTTTGGGAACTTTTGTCACTGAGGATGCATTTGTGTGCAAACAAAATTTGAATAAGTACTACAGCATTGTGAATTAGTATTGTACTGAGAATATTCCTTTTAAACAAGTAACC